>CAUJRU010003439.1:0-47642 GCA_963277665.1 Viscum album | reverse complement strand
AACTTCAAACCTTTCTCCAAAGACTCAGTGGAAACCAAAGGGGGAGGGAATAACATTGGGTGATGACATGGGTACACGGCCCTCTACCTATTTCCACCGAACATGAACAACAGAAGAAATATGATGAAACCATAGGTTTAAACACTTCCTAACTTTCATACTGAGTATAGGACTTTGTACAAAGGTTTAAACGACCTTGTGATTTCCCCTGACTACGAGCCAGCTTCTCTCCGAGACCTATGGCTGGAGCTCAAATGATTGAAGCATCTTCGGCCTCACAGTTAGGCTTTGGAAACCCCATGAATGAGAATTATTCTTTCGGTTCAACCAACAACTACAATGCAATCCCTAATAAGTTTTCCAAGACATAACACATTCCAAACTCACTTTACCCTAACTCGATATTTCACTGAAACAAGGGCTTAGAAGATGCACACACATCACACCTTGTTTGTTCAGGTGAGAAACAATAGAAGTAAAGAAAACCTATACTCACCTTCCTCTAAAATGGAATATTTTTATTTTTTTTCAAGGGATACATTCTCCCAACATAATAGAGACTCTCAGATGATTTCCCAACTTTCACCATTATGGTCAATCGAGAACAGGACATCATAAGGCATCACCGAACATGACCATTACGACTGATATAAACAATGCATGGAGAGGGACCTTATACAACATCCCCAAACAACACACAATTATAGAAAGTGGCCATAATATCCTATCGTTACTATATTTTCGACACTTGTAGTTTAACATGAACTCATGCTTCAAAGAAACTGTGAAGAAACCAGAGGCCCTCTTAGACACCATTGAGACACTCATCCCCACTAAAAACCCTAGACCACTTCCAGCTTCGACGAATTAGGAAACTTAAGAAACTAAGGTATCTTTAAACCTTCCACGAGATCTCTCACGCTACAAGAGGATCCAAAACTCGAAGACAGGAATGGGTGTAGACTCAATCAACAAAGATTGATAAAATATTCCTTATATTGATCAACTGGAGGATTTTCGAATGGAGAAACAATCCGGGTTGCACTTCAGTTATGCATTAACCCTTAATGGGGGAATACCTTATCCAATGAGAGAACCCAAGGACCCAACCAAGATGGTCCATTGGTCAAAAAATCCATAAAACAGATCCAAACACATGAAGGTAACCACCATAAAGGTGTCCCGAAACATATCTCATAGGATACTACTAACTGGTCCTTCTACCCAGCTTACCAACCAAACATAAACCCAAAGCACAGTTCAAATAAGATGGGTTCTTGGACTCAAAACATCCCACAACATCAACATTTTCCAAAAACACATAATATAATCCAGCCCAAATAATTCATCAAGACATCATGTTTTTATTTAAAAACATTTCTTGAAAACAAACGGTTCAGCGGTTAGCGTATCCACCAATGGTACCCCATGGGCCTTACACATGCATGTTTCTGTTCCACATCGGGCACCCTCCTCATATCCATCCCAACACTAATCCAGTCATTCCATCAACCATCCGTCATCCCATATAACCTCATGCATGTGTTTTATCATGGAAATACCAAAGTTTAAAAAAAATCTTTCCACTTTTCAAAACCAAAATGGTAAACCAACACATCCTTTTTCTCAAAACCGCTAACCACAAGATCAAAATACCAACTCACATCTTAAAAAAATTTCATAAATACACAACCATTTTGAAAATAACTCACTTCCAAGATATTCAAATCAAATTAAAAACATATCATCCCATTAAAACACCCTTTGATTGTTTAGAAAACTCTATTGGAAACACTTTCCAAAACCAACATCAATATAGTTCCTACTTTCAAAAGAGGTGTAAGCACACCATTTTCCATTTTAAAAAAATATGAAAATTCATTTCCACCATTTCATTAACCAAACCATTCCCTCATTATTTTAAAATCATAAAAAAACTTTACGCTTCTTAAAACTAAGTCACTTTAAAACCAAAGTTTGAAGATTTCAAAACTAAAGAACACAAGACAATGCGAGAGGAAACTAGTTTCGGTGAGTGAATTGGACATATGGTTGGTGACCATATTCCAATCACTTCACTGTCACAAAGAGTTCTCTAGGGAAGATCCTCGGATCCACATGGCTTGCCAGGCCCTGCGAGCTCACTGAGACCATTAACCCAACTCTATTTTCATTTCCCCTAACCATCATTAAACCAAGAAAACCAAAGGACTTAGATAAATCCTGACTTCCCCTGGAAACATGAATCTTTTCATGAGGTGTGGTGATCAGGTACACTACCCATAACTAGAATACCAAGTCCCTAAAATCCTAACTCCACACTATCCTGACTCTTCCCCAAATAACATGACCCAAAGAGTTAACCTAAACGTCCTCTGATACCATTTTGTCACAAACCGAATCTGGTCGCCACCAAACCCGGCCCCAAACCCAGCCCGTGACAAGGCCCGAAGGGCATTCCCAATCCCCATGGTCGGGCACAAGTTCATGGGTATCATATAATGAGAAATGGGAACGATTTACCTGATTTTATAAACATTAAACAACAAACAAACTCAATAAAACAAATCTGGATTTTTCAACTAAAACCGTCTTTTACAAAATTTCAGAACTGAATTACATAAGTTAAAACTATGTTTAAAGACCATTAAAAAGTTAAAAAATCAAATAAGGACATCCCAATAACCTCCACATGGCAAGAGGAACCTCCCTCAAGCCATCCCCACAAGACTTCACCACCAAGGACCTTCCAGAAACCCAAACCACTGGCACTAAAAACTGTACCCAACATGCGACAACAAAAATAACCAACTCTACTTACACCCAAGGGTGTAAGTAGGGTGTGATACAATCCCTAGTAGGATACCACCACTAAAATACTCCATGTGATAAAAATTTAAAGATGAAAAGCATGCAAGTTTTCAAAAACATGAAATGCTAGTTATAATTTCTAAAAGATGCAACATTAAATAAAAAAAATTTCATGTGGGATAATTTAAAGAATAAACACTTTTAAAATAAATACCAATGATACTGAATTTTACAGCCACTCATACTATATGCCGACGGTAAGCAAAAAATATCTAGTGAGCACAAGCAATGGGAAATAACCCCTAGGCACTAGCTAGTTGTGGGTCTCAGGTACCTCGTATCTCAGTGAGAGTAACCATCACAAATAACTGTTCTCATGAACGAGCCACTAGTAGGAAACATACCGATAACCTAGTGGTCCCAAATCATCATCATAATCATAGTTTAGTTAGAGTTTTAAGTGTCAATCTTTCTAAGTGAAACTAAGGCAAAACCCCACGGATTCACTAGCATACTAGTACACGTCCACCCACCTAGATACCCAGGTTTTCCCTTTGTGCTCAAACAAGTTCAACAAGTCAATGAATATACTTTTCACATGAAAATATCATTTCCATATTATAAATTCACCAAACATCCCACATGTATACAACACAAGTCACAAAAGACCACTTTTCATTCAAATTGATTTTGAAATCTGACTCACACCAAAATAGCCAACAACACTTTTCACATTTCATTAACACTTCCACAAATCCATAAAACAATTTCATAAAACCATTAAAATATATTAAAACTATCATAACAGCACACACGCTTGTTACATAATACCCTTTTTACCTTCAAAATCATTTTATCATCAACCAACACGAAACAGCCCACAAACAAGTTTCGCTCCACATCACAATTTAATAAAACATTTCAGAAATTTACAAACCATTCTAAAAATGTTTGACATCTTAAAACATCAATTCACCTTTCAAAACCCCATAATAGGTGAACAAACATACCAAACAGTACATATTCACCCTTTTCCCACTTTTTTTAACCAACTAAAACATTTACAATTTTCATAAAAAGAACCCAAGTGTTGTAAATATGTCTTTCACACAAAACTCATTTCAAAACCCCAATTTAAGAAAAAAAACCATACCAATTCCTATCCAAAACAGAATTGGAATCCCTATAGATATTTATACAACCACTTTCAGGTTTTATAAAATCACCTTGAATAATAGTACAAATGATCCAAATGAAAACACACATTTTCATAAAATACTCTCAAGAAGTATAACAATTTTTTACACATAAAACCTATTCAAAACCCATATTTTTAGGCCCACATGACACTAATACATTACCAAACCAGAATTGGAAGGCCAAAAAATATTTAGTAAACCAAGTACATATGTTATAAAATACGCCCAAATAATACCCCATGAGTTACACACAAAAACACCCAATTTCAAGTTAAAATGCAACTATAAAATTAAACACTTATCCAAATTAATCATAAATATTTTTCCCACCACACCTAACCTATGAGGTATATAAAAAATTAATAAATATATCTATCTAACTCATCAATAATTGTTTACACATGGAACCACCTACCTAAAGTGTCGAATCCCTCAAAACTTGGTGTGAAACATCAACTGCACCACCACTGCACCACAAGGAAGATAAATCCAGCCCTAGAACACAATATTTGACCAACAATACACCAAATCAAACCATAGGTTCGAACCCTAACTTTTGTACATTCTATAAATTCATGAAATATGGAGGAAACCCTAAGGATAAGGGAGGAATTGAAGAGAGAAACACTTACCTAAAACAATCTTGACGTAAACGACCCAAAGTCCACCAGTATCTGAATTTTAAAACATTGAACAATTAATGGGAGGTTGGGACAAGGAATAAGAGATCATTTAGGAATTGGAATGGGGTAAAAGAGTAAAAATAGAAGGATTTATGAAAGTATTACTTTACCTCTCTAAATCTGGGTGATTTCTAAAATCCAGAGAAGTTTCGACCATTTGCGCGACACTATTGAGCTCCAAATTGTGGGAGGAGGGAATGGGGGCACGCCTTAGGTAAGTGGTATCAGGTGAGAGTTGTAATCACCAAAAAAAATAAAATATTGAAGGATATATTAAATAAGTAATATTTATTTTTAGTGAAGAAAATGGTCTTTCGGGTAGGCCCAATCCCTTAAATAAAAACCCATATCCACCATGATTATAGATTCATAAATGGTCCAAATTAATATGGTGGTGTTAATAGGTTAGGGGATAAAAATTAGGAATTGGAATGGATGAAAAATTTTGAAAAATGAAGGAGTTATAAAGGAATAAAAATTTAATTTTAAATCTGGAATTGGGCTCACGGTTTGGCCCAATTCATGAAAACTCACCCATTCTTCTATAAAATCTTGGGAAACCCTCAAAACAAAGCATTAATGGAAATTAAATGGAATTTAACTTTAAAATAAGTCATGTATGTAAAAGTTCATCATTATTATAAATTTTAATAACTTTCTGATATTTAGATCCCTGACAATATTTCTTTTATGTTTGAATTTCTGGGGATGGAAATTTTCTAGATGTTGCTAGAAAGGATCTAATAAGAATTGTATCTGACTCAAAATTTTGATCCTGACTATTCTTTTTTTCACCTTAATCATTTTCTATTTTTTCTTATTTTTCACTCTTCTATTCACGTTTCTCTTATTAATTGATTTATTCATCTATCTAACACAACTCAGAATTATCTCATGAGACTTTATGTGGTGTTGATTCTTCACCAACTTTATGTTTCTTCTTTCCCTTATCTTGGACAGAGGGAGTAATAGTGATTCCGACACTTTTTTTTCTACTCCTTTCATTGGTATTTCAATATCAAAGGTTTCAGACTTTCTCTTCATTGGTTTATTTTTCTTCTTACTTTATTTATAATTTCATCAGCCCTAATATTTTCAGTAATGGATTTAGCATGATTGAGAATGAATTGTGAGTCTCCTTCTTTCCTTTATTCTTGTTACTTTTTCCAATTGGTCATTATTTCTGAACTATAAACACTTTTATTCTTTCACTTTATAATATAATTGGATTTTTATTTCTTTTATTTTTATAAAACAATTAGTACAATTTTTTTTGGTATTCCTTAGCTTCATTCAACTATCTCTTTTAGAGTTTTAGATTCAACATCATTAAATGGCTTTTTTTTATTCTGGCTAGAAATTAATTTTCATTCTTCTTACAATATCATCACTAATTCAAATAACACTTAAATTTCTCGTAACTGGCTAAAGAGGAATTTTGAAAAACTTAAAACATTCATAAATGAACTTACTAAGGTTGGATGGAAACATAATTAGATGGGATTTGATTACACCAAAATTAAGATTATTGATGGTATTGAAAACATAACCCATAAAGTTAATCTTCCTCATGTTGACAAGATAGTCAAGAGTAAAAACATATGAAAATTTTATAGTTTCTCTATCACCACTTCTATGAATTTAAAATCCTTACATACAAAATGAAATAAGTCTATTATTGGCTTACAAATGGGTATCTTTCCTTATTTCCTCATGAATCTCAAATAGTGATTGTTCTTCCCTTTATTTAACAAATGATGGCTTTTCCTTTAACAATTTATGCAATGGAAAAAATGAATCTCCCTTTGATGTAACATTTAAGTAATGTGTTTCTTTCTTGGCTGACATACTTATCCCACTATCATATATATGAAAGGATATCTTAAAATTCAATTCATAAACCTTCACAAATTTGTAAAATTGAATGACTTCTTCCACAATGATTGGATCTTGAGTATTGGGTTTTTCAACACAAACTGATTCCCATCCTTGTAATTGAATGATTCTCTTCATAGATGAATCATACTTATCATGGAATTATTTTGTAAGAAATATTTCATGGATTAATTTCATTTTGGAAAAATATTTCTGTTCCATTTATTTTGGAGACTCTGATAATGACTGAGACATGAGTACGATTGAAATACTTTGAAGCCAAAAAACTTAGGACTCATATATTTGAAGAGGATAAAAGATGAACCGTATATTGGAGGGTAATAAATATGGGACGAGAAGGGGGTCCCTTTATATAGGTGAGGAGAAGTGACCATTGGGACTCAATGGTTCAGATTAGATCAATGGGTCTAACAGTTGAAAAAAAATTGAACTCTTGAGGTTTTTTAAAAAACAATATCATATTCAGAATGAATTTGATAAAGGTTTTTAAAAAAATACCAACAAACATAAATGTATATAAAAACGTAAAAGGAATTTTACCTTTCGAAATCTCAAGATAAATGTGTTGGTTTCAATAAATTGTTTTCCAAATGAAAATAAAAATTTGAAAACAAAAATAAAATTTATTACTAAAATTTTGAGTATGAAATTTTTTTATACAAATTTATTATTATTATTATTATTATTATTATTATTATTATTTTTCCGATAAAAAAATTTAGTGCTGATAAAAAAATTTAAATAAAATATTTATAAAAGATTAAAACATATGTACTTACCCTTAGAAAATGAGTATCTTAATGTAAGGATATGTTTTAAATGAGAAGTATATATTAATGATTACTATATAGTGATTATTCCTAGCTTCTATTTAATGTATTCATATCTATAAAAAGATAATGGTCTTGTAAATATACCTGAAATTTGTTCTTGAATTTAAGTAAATTGTAAAATGATATCTCATTTTAGTGTGTGATCCCTAAGAAAATGATGCCTAATGTATATGTGTTTTTCTCATGAGTGGTGTATAGGGTTTTTACTTAGAGCTATGGCACTAGTGTTATCACATAGTATTTGAGTTTTTGTAAAAATATTGCCATAATTAGTGATTGTGTGTTGAATACACAACACTTTACCACAATAACTTCAAGTTGACACATATTTGAGTTTAGTAGTGGAAAGTGCTACTGAGTGTTTTTTTCTTACAAGACCAAGAAATTAATAAATCAACTAAGAAATTACAAGTTCTTGATGTTCTTTTTATATCCATTATATAGCCTCCAAAATCAACATTCGAAAAACTTTTCAATTCAAAATCATTTCCAGAAGAATAAAAAAGTCCCAAATCCATAGTTCCCTTTAAATAGTGAGAAATTATTTTCACATCTTTTAAATGATATTGTTTTGGATTTGATTGATATCTTTCACATAATCATACTGAAAACATCAAGTCTATACAACTAGATGTTATGTATAGTAGACTTCCTATCATTCCTCTAAAAGTTGTTTGATTTATTGTTCATATAGCTTCATTAATTTCAAGAGTATTTGAGGTACCTATTGTAGTAATAATACTTTTAGTATTGTCATACCCGTACTTTTTATAAAGGTATTTAATATACTTATGTTGGGATATATAAGTTCCTTCTGGTTTTTAAGAAATTTGAAAACCAAGAAAGAATGTTCACTCACCTATCATACTCATCTCAAACTCAGATTTCATAAGATTCTCAAAAAGAATATGTTAAATATTTATCAATTGATCTGAATATAATGTCATAAACATAAATTTTAATGATCAAAAAAATCTTTATAAAAAGTGTTGGATTAGAGGTTCCCTTAAGAAAAAAATTTTGAAGCAAAAATATTATTAATCTATCATTCCAGGGTCTAGGGTCTTGTTTAAGTCCATATAAATCCTTGTTAAGTTTGAAAACATTTTCAGGATTATTTGTATCTTCAAAACTAGGATAATTTTCAACAAAAACTTACTCTTGATCATATCCATTAAGAAAAGAACACTTCACATCCATTTGAAATATTTTGATATTGAAGAATGACGCAAAGGATAATAGAATATGAATAGATTCAATTTTATCTACCATAGTATATGTTTCTTCATAATCTATTCCTTTTTGTTGGTTATGTCCTTTAGCCACTAGTCTTACTTTATTTCTAATAATTATTCCATTTTCATCAGAATTGTCTCTGAAGACCAATATTACTCTAATTACATAGTTTTCTTTAGGTCTTTCAACCAAGGTCCAGAATTTATTCCTTTAGAATTCATTTAGTTCATCTTTAATTTCTTTTATTAAATATTCATAACCTAAAACCTCATAAAATAACAATAGGATTTAGATTTCTTGGCTATAAAATAGACCCATGTATATCTAGTGTAATTATAAACTATAAAAATATATAATACTTGTCTCTAATATTTCTAGTTTTTGTAGGACCAAAAATTTACATGTTCCCCAACTGTAAAGTGTCAAAATTTGAAACTTCACTAATTGATTTAAAACTTGAATTATGTTGTTTTCCATATTGAAAAGGGTCACAGACTTTTGAAGAATCAAATATTAGTTCTGGTAAATCCTTAAAAAGTATTTTCTTAGACAGTTTATATAAGTTACTAAGGTTACAGTGTCTTAACATTTTATACCATAACCAAGATTTATCTTCAATTTCACTAAGGCAGGGTAATTCTTGGCTCTTAGGCTCTTCGAAATTTAGTGTATAAACATTCTCATGCTGATGCGAAGAAATAATGAATACACCCTTAGAATTGTGTACTATAAATTTATCATTTCTAAAATTTAAAAAGTAACCACATCATATAATTTACTTATGCTTATAAGGTTGTTCTTAAGACCCTTAACAAATAAAACATTTAGAATCAAAGATTTTCCAAGAAGAACAATATTAATTATACCAACTATTTTTCCTTGAGCATTTTCTCTGAAGGTAACACTTACAACATTCATTTCAATAATATTTTCAAAGAATCCTTTATTACCAGTCATATGTAGGTAACATCCACTATCCATGTACCATATATTTTTTCTGTTGGTACTTATTTTTTTTACTAAAAATAACACAATAATTTTTTTGGAATCCAAACTTTCTTGGATCCAGAAATGTTAGAATGAAAAATTTTGGGAACCCACATTTTTTTGAAAAATGGGATTTGTGAAATCCCAAAGATTGAAATTATTTTAAGGAAATTTTTTATTCCAATGACCGCCACATTGACACTTAGTGAAAAGGGGTTCATTTTAGAAACTAAATAATTGTTACTAAAAAAATTTTTAGAATGATTATATCTCATTCCTAAACTATTAACATGTGGATGAAGTTGTTTACAATTTTTTTTTAAACCTTATTTACTAGTGGTAAATTTTGTAAAAAGTTTCTTTAAAAGAAAAGATTTCAGTTATTAGTCTTATAACTAAATTCTTATCTATATTAGTATTAGATTCAGAAGTGAGTTTTGATTCTAAAACATTTTTCTCTCAAATAACTTTTTCAAAATATTTTGAAATCTTATCCTTCTCAGAATTATCTTCCCCAACATTTTTTGAAATATAGTTAATTTAAAACAATTCTTACTAATATCTTAAGAAATTTATGATACTTGTTTTTTAAAAACATTTATTCTATCATTTTCCTCCATAAGTTTCTTACTAACTTTGTAATTTTCATTTTCAAGTAATTTATTGAACCTAGAGACTTTTTCAAATAAAGGTAAATAATTATCTTTTTCTCATTGAAAGAAATATAACCATTATCATCGGTATAATTTCCATTTAAATAAATATTAGTTAAATATTCACAAGTGTGTACATTTTTCATGAAAAAATGATTTTTAATATGTATTCTGAAAATAAGACCAATATTCTTTTGTCTAGATTTTTCATTGTCTGGGGATTCGTCTCAATAATATTCACCACTAGCAATCCAGGAGTCATTATCCATTAAGACTTTCTTAATTTTTGACTTATAGTTCATTTTATGATTCCTATTAGAATTTCTTTCCTTTTTATCCTTTCTTTTCAAATTTGGAAAATCAGGTCTAATGTGTCCATATTCTTACATTCCTAACAAGTAACTTCAGTATATTTCTTATCTTTATTGGTTTTATTATATTTTTACTAAAAATCCTTATTTCCAACAATCTTATTCATCCTTCAAGAAAGATTGGCTAATTCATTCTCTGAATGTTCTGATTCACTTGAATCTGATTGAATCACAACTTTCATTGACTTTAAAGACTTAACGGTCTTCTCAAGAGTCTTGGATTTATTATGATTTATAGTAGTAGTAAAAGAAACTACAAAATTGTTTTTCTACATCTCTTTTCAATCTATTTTCATGTTTCAAAAGAGTTCCAAAAAATTCATCAAGAGTAAAAGTTGTAACCTTTCTTTATTCATCAACATCACTTCTTTTTTATTCTCACTCCTTTTAAATGATGTCTATGATCTTTTCAATAAGGGTTTCATCATCTATTCCTTTCTCTCCCATATATTGTAAACTGTTCAAAATTTTCATAAATATTTTTTTTACCTTAAAAATAAGTTATCTAAAAAGAAACTCAAAATCTTGATAGTTTTCTCTTAGTATAGATCTTCTAGTCTCAACCAATTTAGATATACCTAAATGAGTAATCTCTAGTTTCTTAAAAATACTATTTACTACTTCATCAGAAGAAATATGGATATATATATTTCTAGTCATAGAAAAATGTAAAGTATTTTTCACATTATAATTCAATTGATACTCTTTCTTATCTTGATTGGTAAAAGTTCTGACTCCTTGGCAAGAATTTTTTAATCCCCAGTAATCATAAAAACTTTTTCAACACTAGTATTGACAAAAAAATCTTTATTTGTTCTCTCCAGTATTCATAGTCATTCCCATAGAAAATAGGTGGTCTTGTAGGATTAATATTGTCTATTGATCCTAAATTTAAACCTACCATATTTAAAATAATAAAAAATTTCTTTTTCCACAATACATGTTAGTGTAACATATATTTATAAACAAAAATATTATAAAAGAAATATAATCAACTTGAAAATGTAAAGTTTCAAATATATGAGCAGTGGAAATATGATCTGATACCAATTGTTGGATTGTAATGTATATGGATATGACACAATACAATAGGGGGTGAATTGTGGGTTTAAATAATTTTCATTATTATTCCTTTAAAAGGATTTAGTTTAAATTATATTAAACTAATTCAATTCACAAAGCCTCTTAAGATATTAAAACAATTAATCGAACTATCCCTAGGTCCGGTAATACAAGAATCGTAGTCAGGTTGATATTGATGATTTATTCCACATCTTAATCGTAATCATGATAAAAACATATTAAGCATGTAAAATATCATAATCACAATGGTTATGATAGGCAGAGTAAAACAAAACAGAAATTCTATCATAGAGTGTATAGAATCGTAATGAGTAATTGAAATGATCATAATAACAAAAGATAGTAATCAGAGTATTACTAAAGTATCGTAATCATATTATCTATCAAAAACAAAGTATTGAATGGAAATATGAATAACTAATACAATTCTCTTACTATTATAAAAAAAATAGAAATATAAAAGAAAACAATTATTTTAACCCAAAGATAAGGGTATCCAATAACCTTGGATAGAGGTCCCTTGATTTATACTTTCAAGATATTATATCATACTGACACAAGGGTAAGCCCTCGATACGGTGATCAGATTGTGTCTTGATATCCCTGCAAGCCCTCGATTAAGAAGGTAATTGGCACTTATGTCTTCCTAGTTTCAGAAGACCTCGATCCGCAAATAATAAGCACGTCTGTATTCCTATCCTCGGAAGCCCTTGATTGTAATCACCAACGATCAATATCACACTAAGAAAAAAACTCTTGAAAGTCACAAGTATATAGAACGAGAAGTTCACAACTTGACTTTAGGGTTTTTCGCATGAATTAGAGATTTGACAGATCTCTCAAAGGAAGTCTCGAATTCATAAAAAGTCTTGAGCTCATTAAAATGACTTGGTATTTATAGACCTCATCCTAACGGTCATATTTTGTCTCCAATGATCAGATTTCTTCCTGAAATATCATAGGGACTTGGACACTTGGCACTCTAATGGTCATCTTGTAACTGAAACAATGACATCATTTTATCATGAATATCAAAATAGAATACATGACATCGTTTTGATTAAAAAAATTGTTATAATATTGTTTTCTAGTTAATATAAAGTGAGTATGAAAATAATATATATATTATGATAAAATAAAAAAGTGAATAGTAAATCAGTATGATGATTTATGTTAAGATAGTGAATATGATCTATCCAGTCAGTACGATATTGATCAGTGTGTATGATGAAAGTCGTAATTGGCATGACTAATATAAATTGTATTTGTTGAGTATGATATAAATCATATTCATCCTCGTTATGATAAACATGGAAATAGTTGAAACTATATTTATTTGTGTGTAGGATATTTAATGTAAGTAGTATAAAAAATGTAATGAAGTATTTTGAAAATAAATTTCTTAAAATAAAAATAATAAAACAACGTAGGGGTTTATTTGAAAACAAATTTTTTGATTTCTAAAATAAAAAGGAATATAAAATTCAAAAGAGTAATGTTGACTTAACAACACAACCACACACACACACAACCTTGGTGTTACCATTGACGGTGGAACTTCACATCCAAACTCTATCCCAATATTGATGGTGATACTTTGCAAGTGTAATTCATCCCACTTAATACACATCAACCCAATTATGTTAATATCATACCAATCCATTATAAAAAAATAAATTTCCTTTTTTGAATCATTTCAAAAACCACTTTACATGAATCAAAACCAAACTATAATTTTAAAACCATCATTTTAAAATTATAAAAAATGGGGTTTCCCAAAAACTAATCAACTTTCCATAATTTCTAAGCCAATACCAAAAAGATATTTCCATCAAGAATCACAAAAGGATTTCACAACCATTTCCAAAAAAATAATTTAATTAAAACTAATCCTTTAAGTTATAAATAAATTGGATTTGAGAGAGAAGGTAACTACCTCACAACAGTTTGCGAAAATAGAGAACGAAACCACAAAACATTAAGATATGATCACAACCCACGTTCTCTTCACTAGATAAAACAAAATTTCATCATAAAACCATTCATAACACATAAATATATCCATAATAGACTATATATATGGTTCTAAAGGATATTAAAACCTTGGATCTAATATGAATTAGGATGGATGAGAACTTATCAACAAATCTATTCCTCCAATGCACTTTGATTCACCTAATAATCACTCTCAAGTCAAAGGGGTTGTTTCTAAATCCTAGGGAAAAAAGTAATTTGGTTTATAGTGGTATTAGGGGGGAAAGAATCAAAAGTATTATTTTAGATTAGATACACAGTTTAAGGAGGACTAACTGTTCGTATCATGGTTAAGCTGCTCATTTTGGAAAACGGCATGCCAACCGTGCAGTGCTACTGTCTTAAGGACACACCATGCACTGTTTGATCACATAGATAGAAAAACTGTGTGATAACCATTCTTTTCCCACTAATTCAAGATTCATGGTTTCTTCTATGAATTTTACATTTTGGATAAACCATGAGATAATAGTGCACTTTCCTAGTACTCACTACCTTCCCTTTCACTATTTCTTGGAGATACTTCATAGTTTCTACTAACCATACACAATACATGCACCTTCAGAAAAGCCTCTAAAATATTCAAAAACCTCACATAACCTCCCAAAACTTAACCTTAACATTATATAGACTCAAAATACATTAATAAATTGTAATTTACCTAAAACTAGGAGTGATAAATTCTCCCCAACATTGGCCTTTACATTTTCATAAAGTAGAAAACCCTTGTTTTCCTAGAAGACTTTGAGCAATTTCTCTACCGTTTCCTTCTCATGATCCTAAATTTCTTCCTAAATATAACCATGTTTCCATAAGATATGAACTAGACCAATTCTTTTCCCATGAAATATATTTTCTTGCCTATCCACAATTCGAACTTGAACATGAATCAACGTAGAATATTGCACTAGGTCAATGTGATCCCTTCAAATCCCATGGTCAGGATCAGGTTGGAACTTCTTCAACTGAGATACATGAAACACATTATGCATTGAAATAAACCATAGTGACAATGCCAACTGATATTCCACCTCACCAACTCATTCATGTATCTCAAAAGGGACTATGTATCGAGGAAACAACTTGCCCTACTTGCCAAAATGATGATTCCCAAGCCTTTTAGAGAGTATAAAAAAACATGGTCACTCACCTCAAACATCAAAGGTCATAAATGATTAACTATATAGTAATTATGATAAATCTGATCTATATTCATCCTCTTTATACTCAAATAAATCTTTTTCATTGTCTCTAGAACAAAGTTGGGTCCAATTAGGAAATTATTGTCTATTTCTGCCCATGAAAGTGGAGAATGACAAGTAATATCTTAAAATGATTCAAAAGGAGCCATGTTTATTGAGGCCTGATAACTATTATTGTATGAAAACTTCACTAAATGTATATTATTCTCCCAAGAGCTACCAAAATATATCACAAGATCCCTAAGAATGTCCTTAAACATTTTGATTTTCCATTCAGGTTTCCCATCCGTTTGTGGATAATAATCCACAACCATAGTCAACTATGTTCCAAAGGATTCTGTAAGGATTTTCATAAATAATACGTAAAATTTGGGTCTTATTCAGATACAATTGAGACCAGAATGTGTTTCATATTTACAATTTTCTAAATATATATTTTGGACAAGTTATAAGATCCCCGATTTCTCTATAAAGTATGTTCTTGTTTATGTTTCATTTTTAGTTCCCTTATGTGGTTAATTAAATTTTTTCTCAAGTCCTTAAGAAGGATCAGGGGTGTTCTAGGGGTTTGGGACACAAAAAAGGGGAAAATGGTTTTTTATGGGCAATCTGCACGGTTTGTGCACGGTTTGGAAAAACGTGCAAGGGGAGACCGTGTAAGAAATAGCAATCCACACTTTTTTGTACACGGTCTGGAAAACTATGCGATAGAAAGGGAATATGGGCAGTAGACTCTGCATCGTTTTTTTACAATTTAGCAAACCGTGTGGGTAAACTGTGCATCCTGGAAACTTCAAAAAAATTACAAAAAATCCAATATGGGATTTCTTATACCAACTCGGGATTTCTCCCCCTTCTCCCTCCTTCAACCCTAGTGATAATCCAAGATTCCAAGATCTTCCAAGAGGTGTTTCTCCTTCAATCCTAGGTCATTTGGAGTTATGTCAGCAGTGTATTGAAGATCCGGGTAAGGCTAATCATCCTCTTGCTTTTATTTTTTGTTTAGGGTTTGTATCTCTTCCTTATATACATATGAAGATCTCAACCCCTACTTTTTCAATGATATTTTAGGTAAAAATTCAAGGGTTGGTTGAATTGAGATCTAATGCTTCAGTTGGGAGTGAGTTTTCCAAGGGATTCAAGGTAGGTGTTCAACAAGTTATATCCCTCGGTTTTTGTGCAGATTTGTGCATGTAGGGTTTTTATTCTTTCCCTCTTTTGATGAGTTCTTGATGAATTTGTCATGATGTGAAGTATTGGATGTCTAAACAACTTAATGATACCCTTATGATCCATGTGGGATGCATGGATGACGATGTGACCTATTTTAGGGCCACTCAAGAGGTGCGTCGAACCTCCCAAATGGCTAACGGAAACCTAGGGTGTGAAATGGATTAATGTTGATATAGTACCTTACCGAATGTGTTAATTGGTTGATTTAAGGGGTTATAAGGGTTTTTGATAGTTTTTTCTAATGTGTTTAAAGGATAATGGATTGGTTGGTTGTAATTTAAATGTGTTAAGTGGGAATATTTTGAATAAGATAAGGGATTATGTTTACACTTGAATATGATTAGTGAATTAGACATGGGAAATGGGAAATGGAAATAATGGGGTAAGTATTATAAATTATGAGTGTGTTAATGGATTGAGGAATAATTTTAATTTCCCATTTAATGATATTGTTTTGATGTAGTAAATGATATTGGATATGTTTTTCGTGATATGGTTAATTGTGGTGAATGATAAATAATCGTGTGCACATGGCTTGGTTGAGTGTGGCATTGACTTGAGGTTCTACACCCATGGGTTGAGTTGGACCGAGGCTCTAGATCTCCCCCCAAATGAACGGGTTAGGGAAGGGGATGGAGTTCTATTCCCCAAATGGTTTCATTCCCCCTAGACTGAGGCTTTGAGGTGGGTATTATGAGATTGTTATAATGTGATGCCTAGTGATATAGGGCCTGATTTTATTCCCATATGTGTGAGAACATTGAATATGCCTAATCCATTGAACACATGAAAAAGGTAGATTAAATTATGAATTGCCTAAGTAGTGAACTCGGTTTCAATGGTAGTATAAATTAAATGTACATAGTCTAGAATAGCCCAATGAACTGTTTATCCTTACTTGTCATCATTTGTCACTTGCATGCACTATCTGCCTTCACTGAATATTTTTTAGACACCATTAGTGGTGTCCTATTGAGTTATACTCACACCCTTCTTAGGCCATCATTGGGTACCCATGTAGATTTCATGCTTGCAGGTCAGGACAAGGGAAAGGGCCCTATGCTAGAGAGTTGAGTTGGAAATGGGACATGTTGAGTGAGGTTCCAAACATGGAGCCTAGACTATTTTGGGGATCCTACAGTTTTCTTTCTTTTGGGGTTTTGTTCACTTGACATAATAGCATGACATGACAGATTTTCTATTTTATATGGTTGTACCCAATTTTTGGAATTGGTTAATTATGCATGTTATTGATTATTCTCTTTTGTTTTTATTTATTTAAGTTATTATCTATTTTTTATTACTCTGGTGATGAGTTTATAGTCTCCCCATGGGACCTATTAGACCCTTTCTACTAGTCTGCAACCTCTGGCATATGGGGAGGTGTGCTTGAGATCATGTAACTACCCGGCTCGGGGAACTGGTTTAGTGGCTCCTGGGTCTGGGACATTACAAAGTGGTATTAAAGGAGTTATTTTCTCTTTCCTACTATTTAGGGATGGTCGATAGGAGGTTAGAAATGTGTTGGGCCTTGGTATTGAGATCATTCTTGGGAGTATCTAACCCATGTATGGGGGAAAACCCAAGTCACCCTGGGAAGGGGTTCTTATTGTGTGTTGTTATATTTGATGATATTTCACCATTGGGTGATACACTTGTTGTGTGATTTGATGGTTTTGTGATATTTATCTCATGACCATAAAGGCATGTGTTTGTGCATTCAAGCATCCTTCTAGGAACCTATGCAGTTAAGTGACATGCATCCTGATAGGCACACACATGGGATGGGTGTGCAAGACATAAAGGTTAGGACGCATATTTTTTCATAAAAGTAATGAAAAATTGTTCCTAATGAGATGGTATAAATGAATAAAAAGGTAAGTGGAAATTTTAAATCATAATTAAAAAATAGTGCTTAAAAAGAATAAAAAGAGGACCAACTTATGGTAAGAGTAAATTGGAATAGGGAAACTGTTTTGAATTGGGTAAAATATAAGGCTTGTGACCATGTGAATGAGATACCGTGTTAGACATGGCCTTATGAGAGATGTATGAGGATAGTGATCTGGTTGTGAGTGGGATCTTTTGGGTAGTGTATGCGGATTGGTTTAGTTGTGGAATGTGATGAGCCTACCTGTATCACTTTCCTTCTCATAAAAGTGTTATGGTTGTGTTTTAAAGATAATGTTAGGCATTGTAGAGAAATTCCACCTCGAAGACATGTGCTGATTGAGAGATATGAGGACATTACTGAGAACACTCCTCTAGTAGTGTATCAGGAGAACATGGTGATCTAGAAAAATGGGTAGGAGCAGTTCTTGGAGAACTTTTCTTGTTTTATGCAGATGATGGAATGAGACCCAGGGTAGGTGGAACCGAGTATGTTGGAAATGACCAGAGAGTTTTAGTTGTAACACCCTCCAACCTTTACCAAAGAGGGTGGGATAGAGGTAGAGGAGTTTTAGATTGAGTCTATCTAAAAGATACTTGAACAACTAGAGACTCCCCACGATAAGCGAGTCAATTTGGTGACCTATATGATGAAGGGTTAGGCAAAACGTTGGTGGGACATCAAGGTCCAAATGGTGCAGGATGAAGGGATGATGTGGAAGGATTTCCAAGAGATGTTTCTTGATAACTTCTACCTAGAAACCTTAAGGAAGGAGAAGGCTACATATTTTATGAGTTTTACTTAGGGGACAATGTTGGTGATAGACTATGCTAATCGTTTCACTGATTTTAGGTGCTTCAGTCCGACATTGATGGGATATGTGGAATCTGTGATAAAATGCTTCCAAGATAGGCTGAGACACTAAATCAGATCTCAGGTGAATATATTTCATCTAAAAATGATTTCTAAAGTGGTGGATCAAGCCCTTATCTCAGAGGGAAACTTGAAGGTAGCTTCATGTAGTTAACTTGTGGTGCCAACTGGGTGAGAAAGTGGTACGAATTATGATAGTAGGAAGTGCTGCTTTGGAACCTTTCAGCAAGGTGGAAGCACATAGAGAAGTTAGAAGAGAGGGTCAACTTCTTACGGTGGTGACCTATTCTTCTATTATAGGTGTGGTTGGCCAGGGCACAAGCATGACCAGTGTCCCCAGCCACCTGTTGAGTGTTGAGTGTGTGCCAGGTTAGGCCACATGCAAAGGTTCTGCAAGCACCCGTAACAGTCAAATAATGATGAAGGTTAGAGTCAGATGTCAAGTGTAGGCAAGGTTCAGTTACCTTGTATCAGGAAGGTAGTTGGAGCTCCATGGGTCGTACTGGTAGGAGCGGTGGGAGTGGAACTCTTAGGCGAGATCACCCTTACCAAAAGAGTAGTGTAGTGAAAGGTACTCAGGATGGAGCCTAGGGTAAATGGGAATGTCATCTCCATGTAGTTCAGGTTGCACCTGAAAGTAGTGAGGTAGGACCATCTATTGTTTGAGGTACAATTCTTGTATCATCCAAATTTTCTAGTGCTTTATTTGATACAGGTGTTACACATTCATTTGTTTCTTCTTAGTTGGTACTTGTATTGGGATTAATCATAGAAACTATGTGTGGGGTAATGTATCTTGATAATCTACTAGGGGTATAAGTTAGAAACATCATGCAGTATAAGGGTTGTGCTCTGGAGGTTGGTGGGTATCGTTTTCTATGGGATTTGTTTGTCCTAGAGATGTCAAGTTTTGACCTAATCTTGGGGATGGATTGGTTAGTGTTATATCAAGACCATATCCACTGTTACCGACATCAGGTAAAATTCACATCTCTCAATGGGATCACTTATGTCCTTTGTGGTGAGTGGGATACTCCAGCGGGCAACGTAGGGCCACTACGCCAACAGTTGGGAGAACTAATAGCCCAAGTGGCATGCCTTATGTTTGATGATGGGGAGAAAGGACAACCAGTCTTTCCTTTTGTTGTGTACCAGTTTCAGGATGTGTTTCCTAAGGACTTCTTGAGGTTACCACCTAAGATAGATGTTGATTTCATGATCGAATTGTTGTTATGAGTGGATCCAGATTCTATTCCACCTTATCGAATAACTCCAGCAGAGCTCCAAGAACTGAAGTTTCAGTTATAGGAACTAAAGCATAAGGGGTTTATACGTCCTAGTAGATCACCTTGGGGATCTCTATTGTTTTTTTCTAAGAATTCCGACAGATCACTTAGGCTATGTGTCGATTATAAGAAGCTGAACTAGATGACAGTTAAGAACTGATACCCTATTCCTAGAATCGATGACCTGTTTAATAAGCCCATAGGTGACTCAGTGTTTTCTAATATCAATTTGAGATCGGGATACCACCAGTTGAGGGTGAGACCTTCTGACATACCCCAAATAGCTTTTCAAATTAGGTACGGGCTCTATAAATTTCTGGTGATGTTTTTTGATTTGACCAATGCAGCAGTGTTTATGGCCTTGATAAACCAGATATTCCACCCATATCTAGATTAGTTTTTAGTTTTCTTCATTAATGACATATTGGTGTACTTTATAACTCCTAAAGATCATGCCAAACATCTTGACATCTTCTTGAGTCCACTAAGAGAGCATAGGCTTTACGCTAAGCTATCAAAATGTCAGTTTTGGATTGATGAGGTGCACTTTTTAGGAAAAATCATTTCTAAGTCAAGTGTTTTGGTGGATCCAGAAAAGGTGCAGGTTGTGGTGCCTTGGGAGAATCCCAAGAACATATCTGATATTTAGAGTTTTCTTGGTTTGTTCAGTTATTATCGATGGTTTATTATAGATTTATCTCATTTGGCAGCGCCAATCATATGGCTAACCAAGAAGGGGGTTATGTTCAATTAATCAGAGGATTTTGAGAATGCTTTCTAGGAGGTGAAAATGTGGTTGAACACCGAACTGATTCTAATCTTTCCCAAACCAGGTAAGAAGTACGCCTTGATCTGTGATGTGTCTGGTGTTGATGAAAAATTATTGGGTTCTATCTTGTGGGTCGAGACAGTTGAGGCCACATGAAATAAATTATCCTACTCATAACCTTGAGCTAGCTATTTTGGTTTATGCCTTAAAGTGTTGGAGGCATTACTTTTTGGGAGAACCTTTCATGGTGTTCACCGGCCATAAAAGTCTCAAATACATCTTCTCTCAGATAGATTTGAATATTTGATAGTGATGGTGGGCTGAGTGCCTACAATATTTTGATTTTAAGTTGATGTACACACTGTGGAAATGGAATAGTGTTTCCAATGATCTGAGTCGGAAGACTCAAAATCGGGTAGTTCAGGAATCCAGTTCAGAGTGGGTGATGATGGCCTTGTTTGCAGAGATGCATTTGGAGGTATAGGATGTGCACGGGTAGATGATCCTTGCATCTGTAGAATTTTAATCTACACTTTTGATCTGATTTAAAGAGATTCATTTAGTGGATATGGAGTTTTTGTATATGATAGAAAGTATTAAAGGTGGGGAGTCACCTTATTGTTGGACTTTTAGTGTTGAGGGATTTTCTTTTCTTGATGTTTGTGTTGTGGTGTCGGTAGATTTATGGGAGGAGTTGATGCATGAGTTCCACATGTCAAAGTGGACAGTGAATCCGAGCTTGACTAAGATGAACCATGATCTTCGTAGGTAGTTTTGGTGGCTGGGAATAAATAAAGAAGTTGCAAGTTTTGTGGTGTGATGCCTTGCTTGTCAGTAGGTGAAGGCATAACATTAGTGTCCAGGTGGGTTGTTGCGATCATTGTCTATTCCAAATTGGAAGTGGAATGACATAAAAATGGAATTTGTGGTGGGTCTTATAAGGACACCTCGGAATAATGATGCAATTTTGGTGTTGGTTGATCATATGACCAAATTGGCCCATTTATTTTTGATTCAGGAGACATATATAGTCAACCAACTTGGGGAATTGTATGTTCAAGAAATATTAAGGTTTCATGGCATGCTGAGAACCATAGTTTCAAATCATGATCTACGTTTCACCTCATGCATTTGTAAGGGACTACATATGGCACTTGGTACCCAGGTGTTTTTGTGTACGACTTGCCACCCACAGACTGACAGGAAGTCAGATCGTACAATTCAAGTATTAGAAGACATGTTGAGGTAATGTGTTCTGAATTTTGTTGGTTCGTGGGAAGAGCACTTGTCACTTATTGAGTATCTTACAAAAATAGCTTTTAGGATACAGTTCAAATGGTACCTTTTGGGGAACTTTATGGGAGACTGTGTAGATCTCTGTTGTGTTTGTTAGAGGCCAAAGAGTCTGACCTGCTAGGACTGAGTCTTGTGTAGAAGACGTCATAGAAGGTTCACTTGATTCAAAATTATATGGAAATAGCTCAGAGTATGAAGAAGTATTATGTAGATCAGCATCATAGATCTCTTTAGTTCATGGTGGTTGATAGTTTTTTTCTTCAGGTGTCACCAAGGTTGGGTCACCATTGAATTCAGAAGTAGGGAAAGTTGGTGCCTAGATATGTGGGTCCATTTCAGATTGTAGAGAGGGTCTGACCTAGGACATACTAATTGGACCTTCAACAATGGTATAGTATAATTCATGATGTTTTCCACATTTCACAACTCTGATAGTATCATCGTGGTCCATATCATGTGATAAATGTCGAGTATGTCAAGATTTAGGTTGATGCATCCTTCAAGGAGCACTCGGTTCGTATTATAGATCACGGTGAGAAAGTCTTTCCCAAGTAGGTTCTATTAGATTGAATTATACCAAATATATACAAGAGGGGGTGAATTGTGTCTTTTAAAAATTCTTCACAAAATCGTGTTCTACTCTTTTACTTTAATCAGATGGATTAATGCAGCAGAAATTCAAATAGTAGGGACACACGATGTATAGTGGTTCGGGGAACAGAAGGCCCCTATTCCAATCCACCAATGCTCTACTCCAAGAGCTTGGTGATTTTCACTATCTTTTACTCTTGTCAACAGACCATTCCACAATTGAGTACAGGCAGTTAACACCTTTACAATCTAAGGAATAACAAAGCCTTCTGGTTCAATCACAGAACCTACACAGCTTAGTACGAGAAGTCGGTCACTCAAGATAAAAATGATTTTCTTTGAAAATAATTTACCATTTTTCTTCACAATTGCAACAGAATGCAATTGATTGTAGATGGATCATCACCTTCAGAAATAATGATCTTCAAGTAAGAGTCATTCTGAGTTGATCCTGTTGCAGTAGATATAAAAATATAATTTTCAACTTCAACAGTAGTAGATTCACAATAGATCTTCGATGTTGAATGGGTGAATATTCTATCATGATTCTTCTTCTTAAATAAACAGAGCTTTTTCACTCTACATAATCAGCAGATCTGTGTTCTTGATAGTCTCTGTTTTTCTCCATTTATATATATATATTCGTCATTGTTGTTTGGAAAATCTTGTATATGTATTATTTGTGTATAATGACGAGCACTTATCCTGCAAATTTAGATCCATAAAAGTCGCCTTCTAACTCATGATATTCAAACATTTGAATTAAAAGAGAAGTCATAACTCCCCTTGAAATTTAGCATGAAAATATCCTTTTAAACTGATCCTCTGAATCATAGATAAAATGGCTTTGAATTAGTCAAATACGAGCTTTAAAAAACTTTTAATCTGGCTTGAAATCATCATAATAATCCACTTGCAGACCATTGCAAAATAATATCATCTTTAATTCTCCGACACCGAACATAAGGTTGAACTGTATAGCATTCATCTTTCAAATGTAAGGTTGAATACAAACATAGGGTTGATGAACCATACTTTTCTTTTAAACATTCAAATGTAAGGTTAAATACAAACTTAGGGTTGATGAACCATACTTTTCTTTTCAATATTCAAACATAAGGTTAAATACAAACATAGGGTTGATGTCACATCCTTCAAACATAAGGTTGTTTACAAAAGTAAGGTTGATGGACCATACTTTTCAATATCCCAAACGTAGGGTTCCTTCCTAATGTAGGGTTCCTCTTTCATACTTTTCTGATAACGTATGGTTGATTAACCATACTTTTCTGATAACTCATAAAGTATACACCGTATTCCATCCTTACGCTACGTTTCTCCATGTAGGGTATGAATAGTGATTCCAAAACCCGTATTCCATCCTTACGCTACGTTTCTCCACCTAGGGTATGAATAGAGATTCCAGAACACGCTTAAGCAATTCCCGAATATGTAATACATGAACAGTGTTTCCATAACACACTAATGTGAATACTTTAGCAATTAGATATCGTTGTTCAACAACTTAAATATTTCTTCCAGAAATAAAAATATAATGAATAATTAATTCCTGCAATATACTTAAAAATAAAATCATTAGAAAATAATTAACGGTATTTGTGAGCATAAAAATCATCATAGAGATAGAGTATTGTTCTCAACAATATCCCCCTCTTTAAATAAAAATATTATGTATTGTTGAAAACAACACTTGCTCAACAATATCCCCCTTTTTGATGATCAAGAAACCCATAAAATAACTAATGAAATTAACTTACAAAATTAATTACATATAGTTTTGAATTTTACAAAGATAAATACAATATTATAATATTATATTTAACTTAATTTCTCCCCCTTAAATCAAATTTCTCCCTAAAAATGTTGTGTTTATCCAAATTTCTCCCCCTTTTATGATATCAAAAAGAATTTTAGAAGATGGAATAGAACACATATAATCTAGCACTGAACTTAAGTAAATGCTATTATTAAATGTTTGTAATAATTAAATATGTATTACTGGCATATCAAAACAAAGACAGTAAAACAAATAAAAACACACAAATATATAATGAATCAGAATTTTCATTGATAAAATGGAATAGGTACAATCAGGATGAACATAGGAATCAAGGTGTGGTAAGGCTATGAGATAGGGTCTATCTCCGCTAAATTACTGCCATTATTTCTGTCAACTCCTCCTTCAGCCTTTTCATCATTCCATCTCCTAGTTTGATAATAATATCTCTATTTTCCTGAGTCATATGAATATATTCTATCGAGTTGACTCTAAAAAACTCATTAAGTCTCTCTTCCTTCTCCATAAATAGGGTTATCTTTTCTGTGAATTGAGTCGGTATAGTTCTAATGCTTGGTTCACTTGAGGTTAAATGGTCAACCAAAAACTTATGATTATTTAATAAAACTGATAGTGGAGCACTATTACATTGAAAATCATGCAATCTAGCATTCATATTGCTCATTGCTGCTATGATAGCCTGAAATATTCTGATTAAATCAAGTGAAGTGCCTAATCCACTAGCTTCACCATTCCTGAAAGATGCAAACTATGTCTCCATGTAGTCTTTAAACTCTGACAAATCTAACTTCATTATCATTTCTGATTTCAACTTGTATACATATGTTAACATCTCTTTCTTAAAAGTTTAAACTTCTATGCCTTGAAACTGTACTTCCTTTAAGTCTCTGGAATTTTAATTGTTCCTTTTCTAAGGCTTTCCTCAGATAAACATTTTCAGATTCCAAAATAGACCGATTCCTGTACAGTTATTCTACTTCCTTATTCATTTAATCAGAGGCACCATGTGCTTGATTATCATATTCATCTTGTACTTGATGAAGTAGTACTAATCTAAAATATTCTGCATCATATTTTTCTTTTGCTTCCTCCTAAGCTAGTTGGTCCACAGACCTTTCCCCGTATTCTTTTACAGACTCTTCCATAGAAAAATCCTCATGAATTACCTCTGTTTGAACTTCAGAAACATTCTCATCAGGCTCTACCTCCTTTTCCTTTTCAATTGTAACTTCAGATTCAACTAAAATTTGAGGTTCAATTTCAGTTACAACAACAGCATGTTCCTGAGTCTCAGTTTCAGCTTCTGCTTGGGTTTCAGATTGTACTTGAGGAGTCACCTTAATTTGAGCAGTATCCCTTTCTTGTGGCTTCTCAACAACTGCTTCTCTGACAAAACTGTAAGTGAGTAAATCTCTTGATGTTAAATCATGTGAACCAGTTTCCTCATGAGCAATAGCATTTATTTTCCTTTGAATCTAACGTCCCTCCTGAATTTCTTCTTCTTGGGCCTCTTCAGTTTCAAATCTTATTCTTCTCACAGTAGTGCTCACTCTTGATTCAGCATGTCCTTCCTTGAACATAGCAGACTGAGCCTGAGAACTCTCTTCATCTTCTTCAGCTCCTACTAGAAAAAGTTTACCTTTAAATGTGCTCTAGAAGTAACCAATATTTCTCAGGGTTCCAGCACCAAAAGTGTTACTATAATGGCATCTAACTTTGGCTTCTACCTGCCTTACCATATCCTTTTTGAACAAAATTTTTGAGATGAATCTACCAAACGGATAAAAATTCATACGAGCTTCTATTTGACAACAATAATGAAGGTACCTTACCATGTACCTAGGAAAATTAAGTCTTATATCACTCATCAACAGATACATTATATACATATCTGGATACAAGATTTTCTCCAACTCAGACATCCTCGGTGCAATCCCTGTTTGCACAAACTTCACTAGGATTTTATGACCCGGCTCTACGTCCTTTATAAACATCTTCATTATAGATATAGAACTAAAAAGAAAAGACATAATATCTTCTGAATTATGTAATGAATCTCCTGTATTCTTCAAATCAAAATGAAAGACTCCCTCATGAGGGTAGTCCAGTATCTGACCGATCTCCACAGAGGATATCAAAATATATCGATCTTCAATCTTAGCTACCATAGTATCCTCATCATCTCCCAGACTAAATTGTATAGACTTAAAGAAATATCTCAGCTCTACCTCATATAAAAACTCCTACTTCTCACAATTTAAGGTCTGGTCTAGATTTTGAAAAGGGAGATCTTGTTTCAATAGAAGATTTTTCTAAAATACACATTCCTGGTCTATGACCTTTCCATGAAAAATTTTCCTTCTTTTGGAGCACTGTCTCTTAGCACTGCTGGTCTCAGCCTCATCGTTTCTCTTGGTCTTGGCCATTTCTATCGAAAAAATCTATGAAGGTTCAAAAGAGGATTAGGGTTTTTAAGGTTCAAGTTCAAATAGACAAAGAGCGGTAAAGCATCGTGGGTTCGAAAGGGTTTTTGGTAGAAATGAAATGATTCAGAATTCGAAAGGTTTCTGACAGCCTTGATTCCCGTGTCATCAATAATTATTACATAGATTTTAAAAACAAGTAAAATTGATTGCATGAGGAAAAAATAAAAAACTTATTCTGTTTGAAAAACAAATACCTATTTTATTTTAAACAGTATTAAAATAAAGAAATAGTATAATGAAATAAAACATTATTTAAAATTAAATAAACCTATCTCCCTTTTAATAAAATAAAACCTTTCATTGGGAAGTGGTTTGATAAAAATATGTGTTAATTGAATTTCAGTACTTACAAATTCTAAAAATATATCATTTCTAAGAACATGGTCTCTTAGAAAATGATGTCTGATATCAATATGCTTAGTCCTGGAAGGATTAATATGATTATTTGAAATATTTATAGCACTAATATTATCACATAAAATATTTTTACTATTAAAACTTAGTCCAAAATCCATAAGAGTGTTTTTCATCCACAAAACTTGTGCACAGAAACTGCCAGCAGATACATATTCTGCCTCGGTTGTTGATAGGGAAACAGAGTGTTGTTTCTTACATGACCATGATACTAATGATTTTCCTAAAAAATGACAAGTACTCAAAGTTATTTTCCTATCTAATCTACAACTTCCAAAGTCTGCATCTGAATATGAAATTAAATTAAAATCATATGTTTTGGGATAAATAAGAGATTGAAAAACATATCCTTTTAAATATCTAAAAATTCTTTTAACAGCAATTAAATGGGATTCTTTAGGATTTGATTGAAATATTGCACAAAGTAATACTGAATACATTATATCTAGTCTACTAGCAGTAAGATATAATAAACTACCAATCATACCTCTATATAAATTTTTGTCCACTGATTTTCCAGTTCCATCCAAATCAAGTTTTATATTAGTACACATAGGATTTGTATATGTCTTGTTGTTTTCAAGTCCAAATTTCTTAAGTAAATAAGTAATGTATTTTCTTTTATTTAAAACATTGCCAAAATCTTTTTGATAAATTTGAAGTCCTAAAAAGAAATTTAATTCTCCCATCATACTCATTTCAAATTCTTTTTGCATTAGATTTGAAAACTCATGACAAAGAGATTTATTAGTTGATCCAAAAATTACATCATCAACATAAATTTGAACCAATAAATATTAGAATTTATAGTTTTCTTATATAGTGTTGGATCTGACATTCCAATAGTAAAATCAATTTTTAAAATAAAAAAGTTTTATCTTTCATACCAAGATCTAGGTTCTTGTTTAAGTCCATAAAGAGATTTAGTAAGTTTGAAAACAGAATCTGGTTTTTATGAATTTTCAAAACCAGGAGGTTGATCAACATAAACTTCTTCCATTAAATAACCATTTAAAAAGGCAGACTTAACATCCATCTAGAATAATTTAAAGTTCATATGAGATGCATAGGCTAAAAGGATTATAATGGCTTCTAATCTAGCTACAGGTACAATGGTCTCATCATAATCTATACCTTCTTCTTGATTATATCCTTTAGCTACTAGTCTTGCTTTATTTCTAGTTATTATTCCTTGATCATCTAGTTTATTTCAAAAGACCCATTTGGTTCCAATAACTGGATAATTTTGTGGTCTTTCAACTAATTTACAAAATTCATTTCTCTTGAACTGGTTTAATTCTTATTATATTGCTATCATCCATCTTTCATCATCTAGAGATTCTTCTATAGTCTTAGGTTCTAGTTGGGATAGAAAGGATGAAAACTCAACAAGATTTCCTATATTCCTTCTAGTTTTTATTCCTACTTCTAAGTCTTCTATTATAGTTTCTAAAGGGTGATTCTGTAGGGTCTTTGATTGTCTAGGTAGTACACTTATAGGTTCTTCAGTGTCATGTTCTTATGGAAAGGACTAAGTTTTATTTATATCATTCCCAAAATCATCTTTCAGGTTCTCCAGTCTCATGTTATCATTAGAATCAAGCTCATCCATTTTATCTGTCCTTTTCTCAAAGGGATCGATTTTATCAAATTTCACATAAACTGATTCTTCAACAATCCTTGAATTTTTATTAAAAACTCTATAAGTTTTGGAAGTAACAGAATATCCTAATAAAATTCCTTTATCAGATTTTGGATCAAACTTACCAAGATTGTCTTTGGTGTTTAAGGTGTAAACCTTGCATCCAAAAACTTTAAAGTAGTTTACTTTAGGTTTTTTGTTATTCCAGAGTGCATAGGTTGTCTTTTTCAAAATTGGTCTAATTAAAACTCTATTCATTATATAGAAGGTTACTCTTACAGCTTCTGCCCAAAATAGGAAGGAAGACTGTATTCATTTAGCATAGTCCTAGCCATTTATTAAATAGTATTATTTCTTCTTTTAACAATTCTATTTTGTTGAGGTGTTCTTGGTGCATAGAAGGTGTGTTTAATACCCATATTTGAGCAAAAGGAATTGAATTCTAGATTCTCAAATTCTCTACCATGATCACTTCTTAATGAAATTATTCTAAAACCTTTTTCATTTTGAACAGCTTTACAAAAACCCTTAAATAATGTAAAAGATTTATTTTTAAATTTTAAAAAGAAAATCCATGTAAATCATGAATAGTCATCAACCAAAACATATACATATAATTTACCATCTAAGATTGATACTCTTTAAGGTCAAAAAAATCCATATGAATAATTTCTAGAGGTTTAGATGTAGCAATTTTGTTAACAGATTTGAAGGATGATTTGTGATTCTTGCCAAGTTAACATGCATCACAGAATCTATCACTTTAAAACTTGAGACTGGGAAAATCAGAAACCAATTTTTTCTTGGACAATTTATGTAAATCATATATATTTCAATGTCTAAGTATTCTATGCCAGATCTAGGATTCATTTATCTTAGAAGTTAAGCAGTTTACTTGTTGTTTACACAAGGAAATTAAATCCAGGGTATACACATTGTCAGTTCTAGGTGCTCTAAATTTAAGCAGTTTATTTTTTAAAAAATAACAACAATTGTTAGAAAAATATACATCATAACCATTATCACATAGTTGAGAGATACTTATCATATTGTGTTTAAATACTTGTACATAAAGTACTTTGTTGATTGAGACAACTTCTGGATCTCCAACTATTCTAATACCAATGATTTTCCCTATGGCATTATCACCAAAAGTGACAAGTCCACCATCTTTTTGAGTGATTGTAGAGAAATTCGATGAACTTATACTCATATGACTTGAGTAGCCAATATCCATATATCATATGGACTTTTTGCTTATGTGACCTGCTTCCTACAAAGGCATTTAAACAAGTTTCTTTGGTACCCATATTCTATTGGGTCCAGTTGTTTTATCCAGCAATGATCTGGGAATCTAGACTTGCTTCATTTTTCTAAAATCAACAGAATCAAATAAATTATTTGAAACAAAATCTTTCTTAATACCACTTATTTGAGGTTATCTTAAGAAATAGTTTTTAGAAATTTGTCATCTTGTTCTACAGTAATTACAATTTAATATTTTTGTGCTTGGAAAAAAGTAATTATTGTACAGCTTAGGTTTTTTACCTTTACTGCCAATTCCAAATCTTTCTTTCTTAATGACAGTGTTCCCAAGAATTTCATTCAAGGAGTTTTCTCCTTTAGTAAAAATGAGGTCTGCACTTTAATATGTTTCTACTTCATTTTGCAGTGTTTTTATTTTAGCTTCATGATCTATATAGTCAATGTTAATTGAATTATACTTATAAGTTAACTCCTTAAATTTCTTTAGTATTGTATCTCTTTCATCTGAAATAGCCTTGTGAATGTTCTTTAATGACTTATGATTCTTAAAAGGAGAATCATACTTTTCCTCAAGCTTGTTGCAGTAGGCTATAAGTTTTTCATTAGAATAGCTTGTTTCATAATTAGAGTCTGCATTAGAATCAGAAGAATGGTATGATTTTACCTCGTCTGTTTTTTCCATAAAGAACATGTTGGCTTTCAGATTTACTTCCTCCTTCTCTGATTCTGATTTTGAAGGACTTCTAGAGTCTTCAGACACACTCCATGTTGCTTTCATTTCTTTCTTATCTTTTTGATCATAATCATTCCTTTTGAATAACTTATTTTTCTTTTCTTCTTTCAACTGAGGACAGTCAGGTCTGATATGAACCATCTTCTTGCACTCATAACATCTGACTTCCTTTTCATCCTTTTTGAAGGTTTTTCTGAATCCTTTCTTCTTTCTGTAGAATTTTCTAAACTTTCTGGCTAGCTGATCCTGTTCTATATCAGAACTTGATGAATCAAAACTTTTTGATTTCACCTTTACTTCTTTTTTCTTTATATTTTTTCTTTTTCCTTGAGATGACACTTTTAAGGCATTGTCTTCTCTATTGATCAAAACCTTATGCTCATTTTCTTCATCTTGAATCTTAGATTCATACATCATAAGTGTTCCAATCCATTATCTCATGGCTAAGTCTTTGATAGGTGTTGACTGTCTTGTTGTAGTAGAGATTCCATTCCATTTAGTAGGCAGTACACTCAGAACTTTTAGAGCTTGATCAGCTTGTTTGAGTGGGTCTCCCAAAGCTGTTATATTATTGACAATCTCTGTCAATATTCCATTCATTTTAGTAATACTTTCACCTTCAAACATTATGAATGTGTTGAATTTAAGATTAGCAGTATAATATCTCATTTTCCTAACATTTTCAGTTCCTTCATAAGAAATAGAAATAGTTTTCCACATCTCATATGTTTTTGGGCATTGAGATACTCTATTGAATTCATCAGGTCCTAGACCACATATAATTGCATTCATTTCCTTTGAGTTCATATCATATTATTCTTCAGTAGTTGCACTCCATGTCTCAGGTTTTTTAGGTATTTCATAAGGAGTCATAATCTTTGAATATACTTTGTATCCAAGGTTTTATATATATATTATCATTCTTGATTTACAGCATCCATAATTTTCTCTATTGAAGTACGGTGCTCTGACTGTAGACATTCCCTATTTTGTATCAGTCATCTTGCTCTGTGTATAATCACTTTCATCTTGTTAAGGCTTAATCAGAAATCTCAACCTCTGATACCAATTGTTGGATTGGATTATACCAAATATACATAAGAGGGGGATGGATTGCGTCTTTTACAAATTCTTCACAAAATTGTGTTCTACCCTTTTACTTTAATCAGATGGATTAATGCAATGAAAATTCAAATATAAGGGACACATGATGTATAGTGTTCCGGCGAACAGAAGGCCCCTAGTCCACTCCACCAATGCTCTACTCCACGAGCTTGGTGATTTTCACTATCTGGTCCTCTTGTCAACACACCGTTCCACAACTGAGTACAGGAAGTTGACACGTTTATAATCTAAGGTAGAACAAATCCTTTTGGTTCAATCACAGAACCTACACAACATAGTACGAGAATTCAGTAACTCAAGATAAAAAAATGTTCTTTGAAAATACATTCTCATTGTTCTTCACAATTGCAACAGAATGCAGTTGATTGTAGATGGATCATCGCCTTCAGAAATGATGATCTTCAAGTAAGATTCATTCTGAGTTGATCCTTTTGTATTAGATATAGAAATATAATTTGCAACTTCAACAGTATTAGATTCACAACAGATCTTCGATGTCTAATGAGTGAATCTTCTATTGTGATTCTTCTTCTTCAATAAATAGAGCTTTTTCACTATTTGTAATCAGCAGATATGTATTCTTGATAGTATCTATTTTCTACCTTTATATATATATATATTCGTCGTTGTTGTTCGGAAAATCTTGTATATGTATTCTCTATGTATAATGATGAGTACTTCTCCTGAAAATTTAGATCCATAAAAGTCACCTTCTAACTCGCGATATTCAAACATTTGAATTAACATAGTAGTCATAACTCCACTTGAAATTCAGCATGAAAATATCCTTTTAAACTGATCCTCTGAATCATAGATAAAATGACTTTGAATTAGTCAAATATGCACTTTAAAAAAACTTTTAATCTGGCTTGAAATCAGCCTAATAATCGTCTTGCATACCATTGCAAAATAATATCATCTTTAATTCTCTGACGCCAAACATAAGGTTCAACTGTATAGCATGCATCTTTCAAACGTAAGGTTGAATACAAACGTAGGGTTGATGAACCATACTTTTCTTTTCAACATTCAAATGTGAGGTTAAATACAAACTTAGGGTTGATGAACCATACTTTTCTTTTCAATATTCAAATGTAAGGTTAAATAAAAATGTAGGGTTGATGTCACATCCTTCAAATGTATGGTTGTTTACTAAAGTAAGGTTGATGAACCATACTTTTCAATATCCCAAACGTAGGGTTCCTTCCTAACGTAGGGTTTCTCTTTCATACTTTTCCGAAAATGTATGGTTGATTAACCATACTTTTCGGATAACTCATAAAGTATACACCATATTCCATCCTTACGCTAAGTTTCTCCACATAGGGTATGAATAGTGATTCCAAAACAAGCTTAAGCAATTCTTGAATATGTAAAGCATGAACAGTGTTTCTAGAACACGCTAATACGGATACTTTAGCAATTAAATCTCATTGTTCAATAACTTAAATGTTTCTTCCAGAAATAAAAATATAATGAATAATAAATTACTGTAATATACTTAAAAATAAAATCATTAGAAAACAATTAAGGGTATTTGTGAGCATCAAAATCATCATAGAGATAGAGTATTGTTCTTAAAAATCTCTCCCTCTTTAAATAAAAATATTATGTATTGTTGAAAACAACACTTTCTTAATAAGGTTTTTCCCTTGGTTCATAATCTATGGCAACATGTAAATGTTCACAAAGAAACTTGGGAGAGAGAATCAGATATTCGGGCCCAGTGGCCTGATCTATTTTCTTTGGGAACTCAATAATGCTCAAAAGAGTGGTTCAAGGAAGAGTCGTTATAAGGTGGGTATGTTATAAGATCCTTGATTTCTCTATAAGGTATTTTCTTGTTTATGTTTCAGTTTTAGTCCCCTTTTTTGGTTAACTAAATGGTTTCCCAAGTCCTTAAGAAATATCGGGGGTGTTTCAGGGGTTTGGGACACAAAAAAGGGGGAAAGGGGGATTTCTAGGAAATCTGCATGGTTTGCACACAGTTTGGAAAACTGTTCAAGGGGAGACCATGCAAGAAGTAGAAATCTTCATGGTTTTCACATGGTCTGGAAAACTGTGCAAGAGAAAGGGAGTGTGTGCAGTAGCCTCTGCACGGTTTAGAAAATCGTGCGGGTAAACCACGCAGCCAATAAACTTCTAAAAAATTACAAAAAATGCCATTATGGGATTTCTTATACCAACTAATTATTTCTCCACCTTCTCCCTCCTTCAACCCTAGTGATGATCCAAGATTCCAAGATATCTTAAGAGGTGTTTCTTCTTCAATCCTAGTCCTTTTGGAGTGTCATTAGTAGTGAATCAAAGATCCGAGTAAGGTTAATCATCCTCTTGCTTTTCTTTTTGGTTTAGGGTTTGTATATCTTCTTTATCTCTATCTGAATCTATTAAAATGTACTTTTTCAGTGATATTTAGGGTAAATCTTTAAGGTTTGGTTGAATCGAGATCTAAGGATTTGGTTGGGAGTGCGTTCTCTAACGTATTCAAAGTAGGTGGTCTATAAGTTATATCCCTTGGTTTTTGTGTAGATGTATGCATGTAGGGTTTTTATGTTTTCCCTCTTTTGATGAGTTCTTAGTGCCTTTGTCATGATGTGATGTATTGGGTGTCTAAACAACCTAATGAGACCCTCATGATCCCCATGGGATGCATGTTGGAGGATGTGACCTATTTAGGGCCACCCAAGGGGTGCGCCGACCCTCTCAGATGGATAACAGAAACCTAGGGTGTGAAATGGATTCATGTTGATATAGAGCCTTAGAGAATATGTTAATTGGTTGATGTAATGGGTTATAAGGGTTGTGGATAGTTATAACTAATGTGTTTAAAGGCTAAGAGATTAGTTGGTTGGCATTTAAATGGGTTAATTTGGAATAATGGGAATAAGATAATGGATTATGTTTACACTTGAATATGCTTAGTGAGTTAGGAATGGGAAATAGGAAATTGAACTAAAGGGGTAAGTATTATAAATGATGAGTGTGTTAATGGATTGAGGCATAATGTTAATTTCCCATTTAATGATATTGTTGTGATTTTGTAAATGATATTGGCTATGTTTGTTCTGATATGGTTAATTATGGTGAATGATAAATAAGAATGTGCACGTGGCCTGGTTAAGTGGGGTATCTGTAACACCCTAAGATTTCATAGTATATTATCTCTTCAAAGTAATTCAAAAACTTGCGTTACACGCAACACCGAGTTCGAGCACACCACAACTAATCAAACTAGTCGTTCAAAAAGCGGTTATAAATATTATTAACTGAATTTTGAATTTATATACTCCATATAATTTTAGAATCCATATTATTGGCTTCTTATACATAATATAAGAAAAAATTCATTTTTTCGGATAAAAGAAGTATTTTTCAAAAAATGGAATTTTACCGCCTTTTAATGGAGAACCATTTTTAAAAACAATATTTAACACTTTTATATATTCAATTTAATGAAATTAAATTCTTATTTATAAGTGAGACATAAAAATTTATTTTGGATAAAGTTTTGGTACTTTTCTGATAAATTTCATATTTTGATAAATAGTGAAAAAAAAACTAAATTTTAATTGAAAACAACTTTTTTAATCGAAATAATTTATAAATTTAAATTATGAATTTGAATGGTTTATAAGTATAATTAGATTATATTTTTATCATTTAATACAATTTAGGTCATTATAAGTAATTTCACATTTAGATTTGACATAAACACATGTCAATCTTTTGATACTTTTTACTTCTTAAAAACCCGCTTTTTGGTTTTGACAACGGGAATTAATTTTAAATTAATTAATGAAACTTCTATGTTTTGAATTTGGTAAACTAGAATTAATTTTTTAATTCATAATATCAAAATTATCTTAGGGTTAATTTTTGGTATTTTTCTGAAAAAAAATTGATTTTTGATGAATAGTGAAAAACACTATGTTATTGTTTAAAACCGACTTTTTATTTAAATAATTATTTATTTTATTTAAAATTATTTTAAGTCAAAATAGATATATAATACCTATATAAGTTCAATATAATTCATTTGAGTTATTTTATAATAAAAATAGATATATAAAACTTTATTAAACTTTTTAACGTCTTTTACCCACCTTCTAGGCACAGTTGCAAATTTCCATAAAACGTAATTTTACCACTTCTGTAAATTGAATTTAAAAAATACATGAGACGCGGTTAACATCAGTAAGTAAAATTTGATTCAATAAGATGAAAATAATTTTTATTGAATAGTAACTTTTGACTTTTATTTACCACGGTTAAAAGTAAATAGGGTAATTAAAGGTAAAATGATATTATAATTACCTTTAAACATGTCCTAATTATATTTGAAAAGTGTATTTCAACAAAAACCAACCTTAGGAATAAAATATGATCCTTTTGGTCCACTTGGATTAGATTAGGACATTTATTATTATTTTATTTAAAGAAGCGTTAAAAGTGTTAAATTCAAAGTTTAATAACTAAACCATTTTGAATATAGTGTTATACATAAGATAAATTAAACTATAAATATTAATTATAAATATAAAAGTATTTCCTACATAATTTTATTTTATTTATAATTTTTAGATTTTAAATAAGTAAATTAATTTTTGACACAATGATGATTCTGTAATTACTTTGTCAATGAAATATTAAAATAATAGATATTATAAATATAAAAAAAATGTAAATTGAGGATTTTGATGACATACAAGAATTTTATATATTAATATTACATGTTAAGGTTGATTCAATGAATTGTTTTCTAAGTAATAATGTTTTTATGACTTTCACAAAAACCAAATACTAAATAGTGTCAAAATTGACATAAATGAGTTTTTAAAACAAATACTACATTATTAAATGATATAATACTCGTAAAAATCTTAGGTTCATCCAAAGGAATTATATAATGATAAATATGTCATTAATGAACCACTTGGGATTATCTTGGCTTTTTATATTAAATTTATTAAATATTTATTTTAATAAAACAAGAGGACATGGTAAAAGTTAAACTATTTAACTAAGAGTTAAATCTAAAGGATAGGGTTAATACGGTGACCTAAACTTGTCTAAAACCTATTGTTTGAGAGTATTTAGACCCATACTCACCTTATCTTAGAAATAAATCAATTTTGATCCATTATAAACCTAATATAATTTTATAACAAAATAATATTTCAAACGTTTTCTAAAATGACCCTCACCTCTCTTATAAAAGGGTACTTCCCCTTCCCTAAAAATTACACCTCCAAATCCATTTGTCTTGGAAAACCCCTGCCCAAATCTCCTCCAAACTTCCCTCACTTCAACCTAGATGCATTCCCTTGAGCATAAATTTAATCTAAGGATCTCATTTGTTCAAATCAAAAGGAAACACCCAAAGAAGTGGTAATTATTTTATCACCTCTTTCAAAGTTCTTTTCTTCTTCCACTTTCTATTTATTTGTTATTTCCATACCAAAATAATAACTCCAGTACCTTATACATACTATGATTTTATTATAAATATGGTAAAAACATACTCATTATTTTATCCATTCTATGAATGATAATGTCCTCATGCATGTGTACGTACGGCTTACTGTCTCCACGTCGTGGTGTAATTTTTTATTCAACACTATGTTATTTGGATGGATATAATGATGAGTAATATGTATATAAATAATAAAAAATCATGATATTTTTTCTGTAAAATTAATATACCATCTGATTTCACACCTTTTAATCGTTAAAGAAATGATATCATCGCTCGTGTGTACATAAGTATTACCGTCTCCACGACGCGATGAGATTTATTTCCACATTCACCATTCAACGATGACTATAAAAATATATATAATTAATAATTATGTAATATATCAAATAATAATGCTACATGAGATATATATATATATATATATATACTTACATATATCTTATTTACTAACTTCCGTTCAATACGATATGAAAACGGAAACAGCGTTTATGCGTACGTACGGCCTACCGTCTCCATAAACCATGTTTTCCATTTCATATATCTATATATTATACATATTTATATTCTAAATATATATGATATATAAATAATGTTTTATATTCTATAAGTATTTAAATTATGATCTAAATGATACGATCAAGAATAACAAGTTAAAACATGTACGATAAAAGAAGCGATTATTACCCGAAATGTTAATTTAACATGGAAATCATTATTAAATGGGTAGTATAAAGTCATAAATGAATCATGTATGACATAATAAATATGAATATGGTTCTTGTATAATTTAATAACATACTATAGTCATTATATAGGAGGTTAAACGTACCCTCAACCAAAGGAAAGTGCAAGGTAAGGGTTAATTCCTCAATCTCATTATTATTCGAGATTGTTTATGTGTAAATATTTTCTGGGACATATTTATTATACAAGTCCATGTTTCATAAAATAAATTTCAAAATGATTCTTTTAAGGTAATATTTAACTAAAACATCATTTTAAATATTTTAAATATTTATTCTTCTAAATATTTCTCATTAATGTGCATGTTTTCAAAATAGTTTTAAGGATTTTTTTATATGGACATGATTGTTTTAAAATGTTAATTCCTTTCAAAAGCATCAAATTGGTATGAGAAAATTTTATTCAATTTTTTTTAAACGAATTCCTTTATAAATTTGTAACTTTTAAATGATTTCACAAAAAGGGATATTTCTCCCAAAAAGTTTTACTGGTCATTTTCAACTATGTCAACATCCTTTACTGGATATTATTCTTGATTAAGGTTGATTTATTATAATACAATCTTCCATATTGTATTGAATGAGTTATGATATTTTTGACTATAGATGTGATATTTTTATACCCTTCATGGTTTATGGTTGAAGTTTTGAAATTTCGTATGCTAGTTTTAATATGAATGTTTTTGTTATGTTTCAAAATTTTCATATGAGGAATGCAGTGGACTTAGTAAGTGACGGGTGGATCTTGCTATAGCTCCTCGATACATCGGTAGGTCTCATGAGACAAACTAGTTTCTTGGCATAAGGCCTTTACAAAAAAAATTATTTTTAGTCTTGGTACGAAGCCTTGACTATGTGGTAATGATGTTCGGCATTAGGAATTCCTTCATTATGAAATGAATTATAACATGTGATTATTCTAATAGTAGAATATCCATGTGCATGTTTATATGGTAATGTTTGATTTATTTTCTCTATATTATGTTCAATTTTATGTTTAAATGGTTTTTGTTTTTATTACACATCTTTCCTTAAAATTGTATAGCTTCCGCTAAATTTTTTACCCTTACTGAGCATCTGATCTCACCCCTTTCTTATGTTTTGTTTTCCCAGGATTCCAGGAAGTGTATTATGTTTGATATGTAGGGTTAATATATGGGAATAATGGCATTCTAAATGAATTAATTTTGTTTTGTTTTATGTTTGAATGTGTAACATAACGTTCATGTATGTAATCTATTTTCCAAGACTACTAAACTGATCGGTCTTTCTGGTCTTGATTCCTTGTAATCATGCCAATGTATTAAAATATTGCACCAGCTCTGGGATTCTGGGGTCGGGGCATTATAGTTGGTATCAGAGGAAGTTTAGTTCAAACCTTGGAAACTATATTTAGATAAACTCTGATTAGATAACATTACCCAAAGATAGACTTTGAGGATTAGTATATAAGAACTTCCTAGAATTTTTCTAATGTAGAGATTTTGTGAATTTTCCAAGAAATACATCCATGTTTGGCTATGATCAGGTAGAGGCTGCTCGGGCATAGATGTACCTAGGAGTGAAAACTCCGACAAGGAGTATCAGGCTTGACTCGGGGTATCCTGGTACACGACAATAGGTCTTGTTGTACTCTTGGTTATGACACTCTTGGGGGATATACTTAGGATAAATTTACATTTTATTTACAAACCATTATAAAGGATTTATGAGTAAATACTTCCTCAAAGAAAACATTTTTATGATTATGGATTATACGCATAAATTGTTCAATTTATGTTAGGTATTTTACAAGTTTGGAATTATGCATTGTGATTCATAAACTAACAAAGTGTACTCCAATGTTTATAAATGGTGCCCAGTAGAAGGAATGAGAACTCAATCAAAACACATGATCCAAAGAGTAAGAAGGATCATATATTTCATGGTATTAAGCCAAAATTTAGAAAGGAAATAGTCTCCCACATATTCTCATCATATGAAGAAATAATATCATGTGTTAATAAGATAAGTAAATAATTCTCTGAGACTTGTGGCTTTGAAGGGAAGCAAGATAATAAAAGTATGGTAGGGAGAAAGGTGGATAAAGGGAATAGGGGAAAGAAGGATTTTCCCATTTGTAATAAATGTGGAAATAATCACCTTGGTAAATGATTGAAGGGAATGGGAATTTTTTGTAAGTGTAGAGAGAAAGGACACCAAGTACGTGATTTCAAGGGTAATAAAAAGGTTTCAAATGTGCAATGCTTCATCTTCAAGGAGTTGAGACACTACACGAATCAATGTCGAAATCATCAGAGTATGCCCCAAATGATGTTATTGGATAATAATCAAGTTATGATACTACCACATATGAAGAGAAATGACTAGTGTTCTTATGTTATTATTAAAGAATTATTTCATTTGAGTGTTATATCAATGATATACTGGTTATATGAATTATATAAATAAATAAGGATTATACTGCAGTACTATTTCATTGAGGATTTGAGATTATATGGTTCTAAGAAAAGTGACTCGATAGAAAGTTATTTTTTTTGGAAAATACATGGTTGAAGGAAAGATAAACCTTAATATGGTTCTGATACTGAGGTACTGATTCTGGAATAAGATATGATTGATTTGGATAAATTATATTCGATATTCTTGACTACTTTGAAACTAATTAATTGATTATTTATTCCATTATTGTTGGAATTTACAACATTTTTTGATATAAGAAGTATATCCAGTATTCTATACGGAATATGGGAGCATGAATGTAATAAATAAAGTTTTATGGTAATTTAGAGTGTTACCGTGTTTTAAAAGAATACATGATGAAGGTATTCACATGATATTACATGGAAAAAAAATATCTTCATTGTGTTTACCTTTCTTATAAATTTTGGACTGTGAGTTTGGACAAAAGTATTTTGGATAAGTTTAAAGGTTATAATGGATTAACTTTGACATTGGATACTATTTTTAATGTTAAATCATTTCTTAATATTGTTTTTGGATTGTTATAAAAAGGGAAATCTGAAGGTCGGGCGACAACCCGTCGCGTCCGGTAAGGCCGCGAGACTTGAACCCGCAATAGAAGAGCGAAAAAGGTGCATCACCTACCACTGTCCTACGTGATGTCCTAGTTTGTATAATGTAGTTTTTTTAAATAGTCTGAAAAATGAATTATAAATTCATTATTTTTGGAGCCCTATATGATTATAATAAATAGAATATTTTTTTATTCTATTATTTTTTAGAGTGAAAGATGAGTTTGTGGTAAGAATTAGTTGAAGGATGAAACTCTACTTGTAAAGTATATTTTTCCCTATTATTCTATGAATAAATTAATTCTTAAACTTTAGGGAAGGGATATTAAACCAAAAATGTGTTATCCTAATACATTATGTTTTGTTGAACCGATTATATTTTAAATCATCGTAGATCGATGGTTTTGAGGCCCTCAATTTTACACCTGTTTGTGATTGATAACCTCAATCACTCCCTATAAATATTTACATTTTTCGTCTAATTATTTGTCTCCAATTTCCACCAATTTTCTCCTAATCGAGATCATAATTTGGTGTTCACTTTTTCATTGCCATTTCCCTCTTATTAAGACTAAATCTTATTAACCCAATTTCCGATGTGGGTTTTCCACAAAGGTATTTTTCTATTTTTAACCTTTTATTTTCGAAGAAAATTTTCAAATTGAGAGGACACAGTTTATTGAAGGAGGGTAGAATGTAACACAATAATATTTCATAGTAGGATATCTCTACAAAGTAATTCAATAACTTGCGCTACATGCAACACCAAGTTTGAGCACACCACGAGTTACCAAACTAGTCGTTCAAAAAGAGGTTATGAATATTATTAATTTAATTTTGAATTTTATATACTCCATATAATTTCAGAATCCATATTATGTGTTTCTTAGATATAATATAAGAACAAATTTATTTTTTCAGATAAAAGAAGTATTTTTCAAAAAATGCATTTTTACCGCCTTTTAATGGAGAACCCTTTTGAAAAACCAATATTTGACACTTTTATATATTCAATTTAATGAAATTAAATTCTTCTTTAGAAGATGGACATAAAAATATAGTTTGGATAAATTTTTGGTACTTTTCTGCTAACTTTCATATTTTGATGAATAGTGAAAATACTAAATTTTAATTGAAAACAACTTTTTTAACCGAAATAATTTAGTGTGAAATTATGCATCTGAATGGTTTGGAAGTATAATTATATTATATTTTTATCATTTAATAAAATTTAGGTCATTATAAGTAATTTCACTTTTAAATTTGACATAAACACAAGCCAATCTTTTGATAGTTTTTACTTTTTAAAAACCCACTTTTTGGTTTTGACAACGGGAATTAATTTTAAATTAATTAATGGAACTTATATGTTTTTAAATTGGCAAAATATAATTCATTTTTAAATTTATAATATCAAAATTATCTTAGGGTAAAATTTTGGTATTTTTTTGAAAACTTTCAATTTTTGATGAATAGTAAAAAACACTGCGTTATGGTTTAAAACCGACTTTTTATTTAAATAATTACTTATTTTATTTAAATTTATTTTATGTCAAAATAGATATATAATACCTATATAAGTTCAATTTAATTAATTTGAGTCATTTTATAATAAAATTAGATGTATAAAACTTTATTGAACTTTTTAACGTTTTTACCCACCCTCGAGACACATTTGCAAAATTGCATAAAATTTAATTTTACCGCTTCTGTAAATTGAATTTAAAAAATCCAAGGGAAATAGTTGACATCAGTTAGTAAAATTTGATTCAATAAGATGAAAATAATTTTTGGTGAATAGTAACTTTTGACTTTTATTTACCACGGTTAAAAGTAAATATGGTAATTAAAGGTACAAATGATATTATAATTACCCTAACACATGTCCTAATTCTATTAAAAAAGTGTATTTCTAGCAAAACCTACCTTAATAATAAAATATGATCCTTTTGGTCCACTTGGATTAGATTAGGACATTTATTATTATTTTATTTAAAGAAGAGTTAAAAGTGTTAAATTAAAAGTCTAATAACTAAATCATTTTTAATATAGTGTTATACATAAGATAAATTAGACTATAAATATTCATTAGAAAGCTAAAAATATTTCCTAAATAATTTTATTTTATTTATAATTTTTATAGATTAAATAATTAAATTTATTTATTACCCAATGATGATGCAGTAATTAAATTATCAATGAAGGATTAAAATAATTGATATTATAAATATAAAAATAGATGTAAAGTGAGTCTTTTGATGACATCCACGAATTGTAAAGACCCGTAAAATTCAAGGGAAATTTTTTTTTTCTTAATTTTCTTTAGAATTTTACAAGAACGCGGTTTCAGACAGCACCTGATTCCGAGGCCCGGAGTGCCTGGAATTAATTTCCGAAGTTTGGCTCGGGTACGTTCAGTGAACGAACGAGCGGGAATTCCTAACTTTTGATACGGTGCTCGGAATTGAAATCCGAGGGCACCGATGAACTCGCAGCGCCGATATTCTCTTAAAGAGACCTTTTCGGGAGTTGCGTTTGTTTCGGGTTGAAAGTTAGTTTTTGGGTTTTTAGTTTAAGTTAAATAAAATTTGTGAGGAACAAATTTTATTTTTATCTAGTTAAGTCCTACCAAAGGGAGTTGGGAGTGGGACCCACATCCACTTAACCTCCCTTGGGAGGATTAAGTGAGGTGGGGTCCACACGAACCCCAACTCCTCAAATTCTCTTAAAACCTCCCCTTTAACTCATTTCATTTAATGTTGTCAACTTGGGTTACTTAATTAATTTTGGGAGTTAAACCCTTTTTGAATTTCAAACCTTTGAAATTCTTGTGGTTAAGTTATTGAATAATATAAGTTAAAGCTTATATTATTCTAGGGGATTCTTTTACCACCTGGGGAGGTTTTCTTGAGAGCTTTGGAAGCTTTTCTTCTTCTTCTTCAACTTGACGAAGAACACGAAGAACTCCGTTCTTCAACGAAGAACTTCTTCGCCGAAGAACACGGTCTTCCCGCGACGCCATATCCGCGACGTGACGTACTTCTTCCGCATCATCTTTTCCGCGACGAACGCCATCGACAACGACTCTTCCTCCGACGTCAAAGGAATCGACACCGATATTCCACGACTCCGTCAACGTGCGACTATCGAGGTAGGGGTTCTTGAGTTCGTTGTTTCCTTTTTATTTGACTTTCCTCAAGACTTGACGTAGAACGCTCAAGCTCCGACGAAGAACGACGCCTCTCTTCTTCGTCCTCGGTGTCAACGTGAGGGAACGCCGCTTCCTCCTCGGATACCCTTCGTCGACATAAGAGGTTTCTCCATCGACGTATCACATCGGACGTATCTCTTCGTCAACGGAATTGACGAACGACTACCGCGATGCCCGATCTCCGCGGCGTCGACTTCCGCAGACATAGTCAAATCCTCGAACTTATACCCGAGGTAGGGGATGTTGATTTAATATTTAATTATCTCATTCTTGCTCGTGGTTTGTATGACTAACGTGAGGATGTTGTTTATTTAAAGTTGCGTTATTAATTTAACGTGAGGGGGCCGAACCGTACGAACACGGCCGAACCCCCTCCAACGTTCTTATTTGTTCTTGCGGGTGGAAGCAAGTGGCGTGGTGTCGTCGCACCACGCGGTTGATCGTGCATTTATTTTTACGCAACGCCGTCGCGCGCACACCATGGAAGAAACATCAATAACGCGACGCCGTCGCGCCGCGTTGAAAGAAATTAAAGTGCGGCGGAGGGGCGCGGTGCCGTCGCACCGCGCCGGACGACGAACGCCGCGGCCGGTTCCGGGCCGCGGCGGGATGAGGAGACCGCGGCCGGTTCCGGGCCGCGGCGGTAGAGAAGACCGGCGGCCGGGCCGCCGGCGTCGGAAGCCGAAGAGGGGACCGGATTTTTCCGGTCCCGATGGAGAAAACCGGCCGGCCAGCTGGCCGGCCGGATGCCAATAAACTGGGGAAATTAATCCCCCGGCCACCTCATGAAACCCCCTCTTAAAGAGGGGGCGGTTTTCTTGTGGGGGGCAAAGCCCCCCCGTTTCTGCCAATCAAGCCCCCCACATGGTGGGGGCGGTTCTTTGAAGAGAGGGAGGGGGGGCAGCCGGCCCCCCGGTTCGTTCCAGCAAGCCCCCCACGTGTGGGGGGCGTTTAATTTTTTTTTTTTTGTTTTGGGCGCGGCACAAAGGCCGCGCCACCTTGAAGAAGCGGGGGCTGAGCCCCCCGCGTGCCACCCTCGAGCGGCGCCAGGCGCCCGCCGCCGCGGCCCGCCGCCCCGGGGGGGGGGGGGGGGGGTCGGGCCGGGTCGGCCCGGACCCGGACCCCCCCGTTTCGAACCAGATTTGGTTTTTGGCCCATAACTTGAGCCTCGGACCTCCGAATGATGAACCGTCTGCGGCAACGCGATCCTTGGATCAAGACGGTCGTTTCGGTATATCACACTCAAGGTTTCGGATTACTTTGAGTTCGGCCGGGTTGGTTCGTTCACGAAACCAACCGGGCCTTCGGAGCGGAAACGCTCATATCTTGAGCTACGAACGTCCGATTGATGCACCGTCAGTCGCGTTGTGTTCCTCTTAGTGAGACGGATCTTTTGGCATACTCCGCCCGAGGTTTGGACGCAGGTGGAGTACGGTCGGGTTGGTTTTGCCCTAAAAACCAACCGGGCCCCGGAGACGAAAAAGCCAATAACTCACAGACCGGGCGTCCGATTGACGCGCCGTCTGTTTCGTTGACTTCCTCTTGATGAGACGGAACTTTTGACATACTCCGCCCGAGTTTTGGATACAGTCGGAGTATGGCCGGGTTGGATTGTACCCGAAATCCAACCGGGCCCCTGGAACGGGAAAGCTGATATCTTTCAGACAGGACGTCCGTTTGACGAACCGTCAGCGGCGTTGGTGGTTACGTTTAGTAACGGTCCCTATGAGTATACCCTATGGGAGTTCGGGGTACAGTTGAGATACGGCCGGATTTGGTTTCGCTCTCGAAACCAACCGGGCCCCTGGGACGAAAAAGCTAATAACTCACAGACCGGGCGTCCGATCGACGCGCCGTCTGTTGCGTTGAGACCCCTGTGACGAGACGGTTCCTTGAGACACTTCTTCGCGGGACCTTGTGATACTTGGAGTATCGACCAGTAGCTCGTGGAGCGGACCCTCCCGGAGACGAGCGTGCAGAGTACGGAGACCGTGTAGCCGGCTGAGACCTGACGACTGCTTGACCGACTCGACTTGGAGTGAGTCGACTAGCCCAGTGGACGGAGCGCCCGGTATTTGGCGGCAGACCCACGGCGGACGGAGCGCCTGGTAGTTGGCAGTAGACCCGCGGTACTCGACAGGAGGAGTACCTCAGTAGGCTATCTGGGTAGCGCCCGGTATTTGGCAGCAAACCCTCAGCGGACGGAGCGCCTGGTAGTTGGCAGCAGACCCGTAGTACTCGACAGGAGGAGTACTTCAGCAGTCTTAGGTTAGTGAGCGGCGGCCTCGGAGTCGTGACAGGACCACTGTACACTCTAGAGACGGAGCTCTTCAGCAGTTACGGTTTCGATAATGAAAATCCTGGTTTGAGCTGAGACTTTTGACCTTTGTGTTTCCTCATGATTGAGATGGGTTACTTGATAACTTAGGTATATGTATGGGCATATACCTGGGTAGTGGTTATCCGTTGATCTCATGATCCTTTGTGTTTCCTCATGATTGAGATGGTTTACTTGATAACTTAGGTATATATATGGGCATATACCTAAGTAGAGTTTATCTGTTGTGATCTTCTTGTGGTTATCCTTGTTGGTTTTAGTGAGACCTTGAGGGTCTTGGGGTCCCTACTGAGTATCGTTATACTCACCCCTGCACGGGCTATGCCCGCACCACGTTGTGTTGGTTGCAGACGACGGCCAGTACTGACAGAGGCCGAGTGTTCGAGGACTGGACGGTACCTGGAGGTGGACTATACGACGAGGC
>CAUJRU010003438.1:0-47735 GCA_963277665.1 Viscum album | reverse complement strand
AGATCTATATGGGAATTATGTGACCCCATCATCATTCTATACCCTTGACACACATCAAAAAAACTAGTCTGGGCTCCAAATAGAATATTCAACACCAAGGGAATGGAAAGCCTCCCTATATCTAGTCTTATAACACAGACTAGAGTGGGTAAAATAAAGGAGTTTAAAGCTCCTAAATCAAAAAATGTATAATAAAGGGTAGGCAATAAACAACTCATACCTCAAATGATCTTTGAACCCTCTTAGAGTGACCCTCTCTCTTCATATATTAACATTACATAACCTTTTCAGAATTCTTATAACATTATAAAAACAAAAAACCAAATAATATACTAGTTTAGTTCCTTTAAAAACATGGAAACATAATCACTAGTACATAAATGAGCTACATCATCTCTGGCTAGGTTCTTCTTGACTGAAACCATTCTTAGACACATTAAACCTAATACATATCTTCATAAACTTAGGGAAGGAAACATAAAAATAGGTGAGTTCATATACTTAGTAAGGGTAAACAAGGGAGATACATAACAACAATCATGAGCATAAGGGTATGAGAACAAGATCATGAAAATATAATACCATACCCAGCATATCAAAGATCATAAACAAAAATCATGGAAAAAATCTTGGAAGTTCATAAGACATGAATCTTAATGAAATAAAGAACATAATCCATGAAATAATAACATAGGAATAAAATGTGGAATTATGGTAGACACATAATCATATATAATGATTCCCATAGTAGTCAAGGCATTGCTTCCAAGGCCATCCTAGTAGAAAAAGTCCTCTACTGAATCGGGTTCACACCCCATTCCAGCCCTGTATTACTAAACCGAGTTCACTCTTTGTTCCAATTCTGTAATACTAAACTGAGTTCATTTATAATTCCATTCATGTCTATACTAAACTGAGTTTGTTTCTCATTACAACCATGTAATACTAAACCAAGTTCATTTCTCATTCCATTCATGTCTAGATCATGAGATATAAATCTTTACCCAATGCATTGGAGGGAGATATAGGTCCCAATCATCTCATAATGAAATCATAAACACATGTAAAAAAATCACAAACAATAATTATATAACCCATGAAATGAAATGGTTAACATAAACATGTAATCATATCATAACCTATGGAAAAATATGTAGGTTTCATAATCATTTGATCAAAAGAATAACCTGTGAAAGAGAAATGGATTTCATAAACATATAACCCATGAAAGAGAAATAGTTTTCATAAACATATAACCCATGGAAGAGAAATGGTTTTCATAAACATACAACCCATGAAAGAGAAATGGGTTTCATAAAGACCACGACGTCAAGCATAACTCATTCAGAATAAGAATATGAATGGAACCATTAGATCATTTCCCAGAAAGGCTTGAGTAATATCAATGGATGTCATCTTAAATGAAAAATAATTTTGAAATATCTTTCAAAAATGTTTCTTGAGGAAAATATAATTTCTTATTTAAAAATTTATTGTTAATACATAAAAACAATTGTAAATAATTTTCTTATAAACTAACATGAAAACTTATAAATAAGACCTGAAATCATTTTTAAAACCTTGTTTCTTGAAAACTTATAAAATAATATTAAAAAAATATAAAAATATTTTAAGACACTTTGAAAATTTTAAAATAAAGTTTGAAAACGTTTTGAAACCCATTTCATTGAAATTACTGTGAAAACATATAAATAAATATTTAAAACCTTTTAGGAACCATTTCATTGAAAATAACTTTTAAAACCTGTAAATAATGCTTGAAAACATTTTTAAAACCTTTTTAATTGAAAACTTATGAAAGAATATTGATAACATTTTGAAAATTATTTCTCATCAAAATTTACTTTTAAAAACATTTTATAAAAAATTAACCTTTTAAACATGTAATTTATTATTCACATAAATGATGGTGGGTAAATCAATACATTTCATTTGAGGTATAAAGAGTATTCCTTTTTCACGGTAAAAAGGTTTGAAAAATTCCTTGTTCGGAAAGAAATGAGAATATTCCTTTAAAAACATTGGAAAAAGAAAAAAAGGGAAAATGACTTTTAATTATTATAGTATAATATTATAACATTATTTGAAACACCTTTTTTTAAAACATTGTTTTGAAGAAACATAGATTTCTGACTGAAGAGAGGGTAAAGTCGGGCTTTCTAAAAAACACTTTCTTAAATATCATAAGTTCCAAAGAGTGGGAAAATTGTATCAATACATTAATAAATCATGAATAACCATATAATAATAAAATTCATTAATTTTATTGAGATATAGATCATAATATTTCATCAAATAGAGTATAAATATAACTAATCTCAGAAAGCGAGGAGACTGTTACAATAAAATCGTACCACTTGGTAACTTTGAACCATAATCCATGTATAATAAAATAAAATTACATGAATCATGAAATATCATGAAAATAAGGATATTATATATATATATATATAACATTTCAAAGTCATTATATACACCTCACTGAATAATATAGGTGCATAACATGGCATGTGTCTCAATGAAGGAAAATTGAGACAAAATTACTTTACTGATTTGGTAACTTTTGAAACATAAATACCATGATAGAAATATCATAGAAGAGATATTTAAATACCCATAATTTTAATTATAAGAATCATATAATACATCCATGGGTATTATACATTCCACTCAAAAGTAATGGGTGGTGAATAAATCATGTATCTCACAGAAATAAAAAGTGAGATAAAATTATCATACCTTGTGTCTTTACTATCTTTATACTCGTACAATATTCTTGTATAATAAATGTAAGTTTATTATACCTATTTTATATAATATTATTATTATATATAATTTCATTTATGTTTTTATTATGACCTTATATTACCTGATTTTTAACAATCCAATGTTAAGGTTTCACTTTGGGTGATATTCGCTTTTTACTTTTCATGTGTCTTAATTTGTTATATATTTGGTCCTTATACTTATATCATGATTCCCAAAATTTAAACGATATGATATAAATATCATTTATATTCATTATATTTTTACTATAATGATAAATATAATATTTAAGTATTAAATGGAATACATCGTTCATTGAGATGGTAAGTTGTGTGAATGCATGAACATTATTTCTTTTTTAATGTTGTATTGAAAGAAAAAAAGAAAATATAATATAGGTATATGTATGTATATATATAATTATTAAAGTATAATTATTGTATAATATATATCATAAATTTTTACTAAAACCTTCTTTAATACATTACATGTATTGTGTGAACGAATCACAATGCTTTGATGGGCGGTATTCCACACTTCCTCAAACGAAATTATCATATTTACACGAAATGGAACGTATAAAGATATGTGTTGTAAAAGGATTAAATGAGATTAAATACATATTAAATAGAATATTTAACATATATAAACATATTTTCCATCATAATTTCCACCATGATAGGTGGTAAAGGAAAAATGAACAATCATCGTTTAGCGGGCGGTAGTTCACCATACACATAAATAGTATGTTCATTACCCATTAGATGTATGTGTGTGTAAGTGTAGTTAGAACATTTATAATAACAAAATCCTAGTATATTGATTATATTTTTTATACAATCATGTAATACATATATTATATGGTGTGGAGAATGAAAATAAAATAAAAGAGCTTGAGAGAAGATGTTACCTCTTAATCGGGTAACTCCTTTTGGTTTGTGCCAAAAGGCTTCCTTGGATTATTTTATGAAAAAATTAAGGATTTAAGGAATAAGGTATGTATTTTTATGATCTATTTGGTTAGATATTATTAGATCAAAATTGTCTTGATATGTTTAAGGAAGTGGGAGGAGAGGAGGCCTTTTTATAGTCGAGGAGGAGTGGCACTCTTGTAAATATTTGAAGAGAGAATTCCACCCCCATTTTTTATGTTTCAAGTGGATAATATAATGGTAAAAAGTAGATACAAGGTATTATACGTTCTAAATATTTCCATAAAATGGATCTTTTACAATTTTTTAGGTTGTTTTGTTTATTAAATTTAAGGTTTAGTCCTTAGTTATGCTTAATTTGACCATAGTCGGTGTAATTAATTTTAATTAATTTCACTAATATTTTTGGTCAAAAACTAAGTTGAAATTATTAGTAATTATAAATTATTCTTATTCCTAAAATGGAAGTAATTGTTTCAGATTCCAATCACATAATTGGAAGAAATTAATTTAAATTTAATCCCATAGTAGGGTCGACAATGCGGTCTTTAAAAGTAAAAAAATGATCAAACGTTTGATCAGTAGTTATATGCCATTTCAATGTTAAATTGGTTCTAATGACCTAAATTATATTAGTTTATAAAAATATTATATAATTAAACTTTGAAACCGATTTAAAATATAATTTAACATTATAAATAAATTAGATGAAAATTTAGTTTTGAATTAAAATCTAGTATTTTTAACTGTTCATTAAAAAATAAAACCCTGTAGAAAAATACCAAAAAATTAGCCGAGCAAAATTATTATGTTTAGATTCCAAATATTAAGTTTTTTTAAAATTTTAAATCTATAAAAGTTCCAGAAATTATATTTAAAATGTGTTCTCCATTAAAATGTGGTAAAACCACCTTTATAAAAATATAGGTTTTTATGCATAAAATTGGGTTTGTTCTTATTTTTATGTCTATAAAATATATTGGATGAATATAAAATATATTTGATTGAATATATAATATATATATTACATTAATATCACTCACTAATTGTAATTAATTTAATTTAATAAGGTAAATCAACTTTGTGACCATAAAAATAATAATATGTTCTTTTATATTCAATTGTTTTTCATATTCATTTCTAATTAATTGTTAACATATGAATTCATATTATATTTTTGTAAAACCTAAATTTTTATAAATTAGTTAATAATATTCATAAACACTAATTTAACGGCAAGGTTATATCTTATTATATTAAATAATAACATTTTTATGATATCCTATTATTCAGTAAAACTAGGTCTTGCATGTTATGCAAGCCATCGAGGAAAGTCATTATTGCATGTAATAAAATCTTACCTTGGTGTTCCATATAGAGTAAGATAAAATTTATATTGCATGAAGTGCATGATTAACTTGGTTCGTTGTATAACACAATCCAAACATAGTTATTTAATATAAAATAAACTATTTTTGGTGTTGTGTGAAATGAAAAATATCAAAAAGGTAAAATTAATTTGAAAAAATAATAATTCACAAAATATTGGGGTGTTACATTATACCCCCCTTAAAATTAATTTCTTCCTTAAAATTCATCTAGGTTATCAATGGTTTAATAATTGAATGTTTCATTCATAGAAACCCACATCATAAAAATAAATACTAAAACTTCCCTTGAAAAGGGAAAGTTGGAACCATAATGGTTACCCAAATTACCTCAAAACAAGATTCCCGCATAGTAGAACATATGTGGGAAGTGAAAACATAGATATGGATGATAAATATAACTATCATGTTCTAATGGAGATTCATATAGACATGGTTATGATAAATACAACCCTCCGCCGTTCTTCGTTGTTGTGCGGATTTGACGGGCGACGACGGAACGTGCCGCAACGGAAATTTGATGGTTCCACAATGAAGAACGAGTCCCGGTAGGAGCACCAGCGCAGACAGGAAGGAAAACGGACCATTGGAGCAACTCCAGTGGCCTGCGGAAGATTCCGGCGGCGCCGGCAGCCAGAGGCGGCGGCGCCCCGCCACGCCGCCGGACGAGGCCGCCGCGGCTTCAGCCGCGGCCGCAGCGGCCAACGGACCCACGGCCGTGCGGGTCCAGTTCGCCCGCACGGGACGCGGTAGAAGCCGCGTCCGCGGTTCTCTAGTGCGGCCCACGCGGGGCCGCGGCATCTCCAGACCGCAGGGGCAGTGCACCGCGGCGCCCAGGCGCTCGGCCGCTCGACCGAGCAGAGCCAGGCCGGTCCGACCGGCTGGGCTGTGCCCAGGCCGGACCGGACCGAGTCCGGCCGGGTTGGACGGGGTCGGGTTGACCCGGTTCAGCCGACCCAGGGGGGGTCGGCCCGGGCCGGCCCGGACCCCCCCGTCTACGGACCATTTTCGGTCAAATGTCTGTATATTGAGATACGGGCCTCTTAACAATGCACCATCAAAGGAAAAGTGATCCTTGGATCGAGACGGTCGTTTTGGTATATCGCACTCAAGGTTTCGGAATACTTTGGGTTCGGCCGGGTTGGTTCGTACACGAAACCAACCGGGCCCTCTGAGCAGAAACGCTCATATCTTGAGCTACGGACGTCCGATTGACGTGTCGTCAGCTTTGTTGAATTCCTCTAAGTGAGACAGATCTTTTGGCTCACTCCACCCAAGGTTTGGACGCAGGTGGTGTACGGTCAGGTTGGTTTTGCCTTAAAAACCAACCGGGCCCCTGGGACGAAAAAACCAATAACTCTCAGACTGGGCATCCGATTGACGCGCCGTCTGCGACGTTGAGTTCCTGTTGACGATACGGAACCTTTGGATACATCAACATCGGACTTTGTGTCAGTTGATGTATCAGACTCTCAGCTCGTGGAGCGGACCCTCCCGAATGAGCTTGCAGTGTGCGGGAACCCTAGAGCTGGCTGCGACTGCTACTGCGACGACGACTGTGTAGAGATCCTCAGTGGACTGCGGCGACGGCTGTGCAGAGATCCTCAGTGGACTGCGGCGACGGCTGTGCAGAGATCCTCAGTGGACTACGACGACGGCTGTGCAGAGATCCTCAGTGGACTACGACGACTGCAGCACTCAGCGATCCTAAGTGGATCAGTGCTACAGGTCCTGTGTGGGCCCGATCCTGTGTGGGTCTGATCCTGTGTGGGTCAGCGCTCAGCGGTTCTGTGTGAGCCAGCGCCTACAGGTCCTGTGTGGTCCCGATCCTGTGTGGGTCTTTGCGGGGGTTAGTACCTATCGATCCTTTGTGGGTCTGACGACTTAGATGGATCAGTGATCATCTTTATCATCATCCGAAAGAGTATCATGTGTGAGCTGAATCTTACTGTTTTCTCTCCTTTGTGGGTTGTGTTGTGCTATCCTGTGTGGGTATACGTTTGCTTTCCTGTGTGGACTGGGTTGTGCTTGGGCTCGGACGTTGGAGCCGAACGAGAATTGATGACTTAGGTATATGTATGGGCATATACCTAAGCAGTGTCGGTTGTTACTTCGTGATTGTATCTTTCCGTTGTGGTTTATCCTTTGTGGATTTCGGGAGACCTTCGGGGGTCTCGGGGTCCCTACTGAGTAGCTTATACTCACCCCTGCACGGGCTATGCCCTCACTACGTTGTGTTGGTTCCAGACGACGGACAGCGCTGATCGTGGTGGAGGATTGCGGAGCAGGACGGTACCTGGAGGTGGACCACTGGGTGGGACGTACACGGAGCGGTCAGGTGGACCGAGGAGCAGTGGAGGCTATCTGTACTCACCCTTCAGGTGGGACTTCCAGAGGATGGCTCAGCACTGCGGCTTTTCTTTTCAGTTGTTGTTTTGCCCTTTTATTTGTACTTTACAGTTGGGCTTGTATTTCCGGCCCATTTACTTTCAGCACATCTTGTTACGGTTTTTACTTAGTGTTTACTTTTCCGCTTGCTTACTCTGTGGTGCTTGTTTACTTTTCAAAGGCAATACCTTCCCTTTTTCTGGGATTTACGCCTTGGTGCTAGTCGCCAGCCCCTGGCCTATGGAAGGCGGGCTTGGGGTAGTCACGGCATGGGCCCCGAGGACGGGTCGTGACAGAAACGGACAAGAGAATTATGAACAACATTAAAGATGGGCTCAACACGTGAATATGTCATTTAATGGGGATAAAACGCGTCAACATCCGGGGGGAAAATTTAAGCTATAAAAGGAGGAGAGCTCCACCCTCTCAAACCATCCATCCTCCATCCCATTCCTTCCGGGACACCAAGAAGAAGATTTTTCAGCTTTATTTTTTTTATTTCTTTTCTTTTTAATAGTTTTATAATGACTTCTTCTTCCCCATTCATCTTGATTAGCCTTACCATGGTGGGGTAAACTTTTGGAGTGATTGGGGAAGGGTTGGTTTTCTATATTGTAATTCTTGAGTTCTTGGACGCAATTGAATAAATTTATTTCTTCTTCAAAGTTGTTTTCAATTTGTTATAGCGGATTTTATAATCAAGTGCGATCGTTCTTGAATATTAATTCCGTTATTTATTTTTTCCTTGGTAAAATAATCATAATCTCCCTCCACTAATTTATGGTTTATATACGATGGAATAAACCAGGAATTAGTGGTGAAGTACTCAACGATCGTCAGTACGTGTAAAAGGTGAAGTGAATGTTCTTGATTGTTTGGGATAAAAAAAACCTGATCGGGTATTTCCCTTTTCAATTAAGGATATTCAATACAAATATTTTACACATGGAAGGAGAGTTGACCAAACCAAGATCTTGGTAAGGTTTTCCCTCACAATAATAATTTCACCAAGGAAGTGAGAGGAAACGATTGTGGAATCTCACTTTAATCAACTAAGAAGAATATGTTTGAATTAAATTGAACAAGGATAGCATTATAATTAGGAAAATTACCCCGTCCTAATCACCCTTTTAATTTCATAGTTTTTCAATCATTTGAATTTCAAATTTCCTTTCAAAAGCACAACATTTTTTTACCCTCGTTTTAAAGTGACAACTCGTTTTCTATGCACTCCTCTTCATGAGACATACTAGGTCAACCACATTACTACATTTTAACTTAGGAAATAATTGTTTTCCATGCCCTACGATAGGCGTGCGTCAATAACATGTCATGTGTCTCAAATAAAAAAAATTGAGACAAAATTACTTAACTAAGTTGATAACTTTTGAAACATAAATCACTTGAAAGAAAGGTCATAAAATGGATATGTAAATACCCATAATTTTGATTCTAATAATCATAGAATACATAATTTTTTAGTATACACACCACACAAAAGGAATTGGTAGTGAATAAATCATGTAACTCACAAAAATAAAAAGTTAGATGAAATTCCCTTACCTTGTGTCTTGAATCTCTTTATACTCATAAAATATTCATGTATAATAAATGTAAGTTTATTATACTTATTTTACAGAATAATATTATTATATATAATTTCAAATATGGTTTTATTATGACCTTACATTACCTGCTTGTTAATAATCTGATGTTAAGGTTTCACTTCATGTAATATTCACTTTGTTCTTCCCATGTGTCTTAATTTGCTATATCTTTGGTCCTTATACTTATATTGTGATTTCAAGAATGTACACCAGGATATAACTGTCATTTTTATTCAGTATATCTATATCATAATAATCTATATAATATAGAATTATGAAATGGCATACACCATTCATTAAGATGGTAAGTCATACATAGGCATGAACATTGTTTCCTTTTTTATTATCATATTGAAATAAAGAAAGAAAATGGTATATATGTATATATATGTATATATATCATTATTCCAGTAGAATTACTATATCATATATCATATAATTTCTGAAAACTCATCCTTAATACATTCCATGTTGTGTGTAAATGAATCTCATAGCTTTGATGGGTGGTAGTCCACAATTCCTCAAACAAAATTATCATATTTACACCAAATAGAAAGTGTAAAGATATGTATTGCAAAAGGATGAAATTAGATTAAAGATATATTAAATATAATATATAACATATATAAACATATTTTACATCATAATGTCCACTATCAGTGGTGTTAAATGAAAAATGAACAATTTTCATTTAGTTGGGTGTTAGTTCACTGTAACACCCCAATCTTCCACGGTACGCTTCTCTTTAAATAATACAGTAGTGTGTATTGTACGCAACTTTGAGTTCTAACACACTCCACAACCAATCAAAGTAGTCGTTATGAATAGTAATACCCACTTTTTAAAATTTTATAAATTTTATCTCTCAAAATAGACTTCATTTTTTGATTCGGAATATCAAATTTATCCTAGGGTGAAATTTTGGTACTTTTCGGATAACTTTTATATTTTGATGAATAGTGAAAATTACTAAATTTTAATTAAAAACAACTTTTTTAATCGAAATAATTAGTGGTGATAAATTCTGAATTTGCATGGTTTTAAAGTATATTTAGAATATATTTTTACCATTTAATACAATTTTGTTCATTGTACATAATTTCACAATTAAACTGGACATAAACAAGTGTCAATCTTTTGATAGTTATTATATCTTAAAAACACGCCTTTTGTTTTGACAGCGGGAATTAATTTTTAAATTAATTTCTGCGACTTATATGTTTTTAATTTGGAAAAATGGATTTAATATTTGGAATTATTATGTACAAATTATGTAAATAGGTAACTTTTATTTTTAAACATTTTGAATAATTACTTCGGTAAATATTTTATTTACCATGGTTAAAGGGTAAATAAGGTAAATAAGGGTTAAAAAATAATATAATAATAATAATAAATTACCCTAAAACGTGTCCTAACCTTATTGGTGGATATATTTCTGACCATGGGCATATTTGGGTCGATTTCTGGGACCCCATGGAGCCACTTGTAGGTTATAGGGACACTTTCTTTTAATTAAGATAAAGTAGATGCAAAAATGACATAAGCTTATATCTTTTAGAAAAACAATTTTTACATAGGTTTATATATGTTATATTTTCGATTAAAAATATTAATTATAAAGATAAAAATATTTCCTACATAATGATATTTTATTTATAATTTTTAGTCATTGAAAAAGTAAAAATATATATGACACAATAATGATGCAGTATTTTCCATATTAATGAAACAATCAAATAATTTGTATTATAAATGTTAAAATAAATAAAATTTGAAATTTTTTATTACATAAAAGAATTTTATTGGTTAGTATGACATGTTAGGATTTCTTAAATGAATTTTTTTAGAATTAATAAAGTTGTTATGACTTTAAAAAAAATCAACTATTGAGTAGTGTCAAAATTGACATAAATGAGTTTTTAAAACAAATATTATATTATTAATTTATATTTTATTCCTAAAAACCTAAGGTTCGTCAAAAGGACTTATATAATTATTTTTTTATCATTAATGGAACACTTGGGGGTCGATTGGATGTATATAGTAAGTTTATTAACTATATATTATAAAAATACAATGTGACATGGTAAGTGTTGAACTAATTAACCAAGAGTTAAAACTAAAAGATAAGGTTAATATAATGATTCAAACCTATCTAAAATCTATTGGTTGAAAGGATTTAGACCCATCCCTACATTATACTTTTAATAATTCACTTTTGATACATTAGAAACCGAATATGAATTTATTATAAATTAATACTTTAAGTTTTTCCTAAAGAGCCCCTCCCCCCCTACAAAAGGACCCAACTTCTAACCAATTATTCACACCTTCAAAGCCTTTTGGTTCGGCCAAAACCTGCCCAAATACTCTCTCAACTTACCTCACTTAATCCTAGATGCCTTAGTTTGATCAGAAAGCCAACCTAAGGAGCCCTTTTGATCAAATCAAAAGGAAGAACCCGAAGAAGAGGTAACATCTTCACCACCCTCTTTAAAGTTCCTTTCCTCTTCAAATTCTTCTTTCCTTGTTATTTACATTATAAAATAATAACTCCAGTAGATTATATATTCTGTGATGTTATTATAATTATGGAATAAAAAAATTCATTATTGTACCCATCCCTTGAATGACATGTCACCATACGTGCGTATGTACGGCCTACCGTCTCCACGTTGTGGTGTAATTGTTATTCAATATATTATTATTTATATGGTTATAACAATGATGTATAATTCATGTAAATAATAAATATAACATTATAATTATTCTGTATATATGATATACCATCCAATTATATATTATTTTAATATCAAAAGAATGATATTTTCACTTGTGCATACGTACGGATTACCGTCTCCACGACGCGATGAGATTCATTTCCAAGTTCACCATTCATCGAATATTATAAAAATATATATTACTAATAAGTATGAAATATATGAAATAATAATGCTACTGGATATATATATTTATATATATATATATATATATATAAGTATTTATCTACTTACATTCACTTACTTTCGTTCAATACTATATGAAAACAGAAACAACGTTTATGCGTGCATACGGACTACCGTCTCCATAAACAGTGTTTTCCATTTCATATATTCTAAATATATATGATACATTTATCATGTTTTATATTCTGGAAGTATTTAAATCATGATCTAAGTGATACAATCAACAGTAACAAGTTAAAACACGTACGATAAAGAAAATGATTATCACTCGAAATGTTAATTTAACATGGAAATTATTATTATTAAATGGGTTGTATAAAGTCATAAATGAATCATGTATGATATCATAAATATTAATATGGTTCTGGTATAATTTAATAACATACTAAGATCTTCATACAAGAGGTTAAACGTATCCTCGACTAAAGGAAAGTGCAAGGTAAGGGGTTTTCATCTCACTCCTTATTCCCATGAGATTCATGCCATATTGCCACTATTACCTTTTGCGTGGTGTATATACTGCCAATAATTGTATTATTTCTGTAATACACTTTAATTTATGTGTATTTACATATTCATTGTATGATACCTCTTTCATGGGTTGTATGTTTCGTATGTTATCAAATTGGTAAGGGTTAATTCCTCAATCTCATTATTATCCGAGATTGTTTATGTGTAAGTATTTACTGGGACATTTTTATCATCCATGTCCATTTTTCATTAAAATGATTTCAAAATGAAGATTTTAAGGATTTTGAAAGGTACTCTTTATCAAGATCATAATTTCAAATGTTTTAAAGATTTATATTTCTAAATCTTTTTAATTAATGTCCCTATTTTCAAAATGATTCTAAGGATTTATTTATATGGACATGAATGTTTTGAAATGAAAATTATTTTCAAAAGTGTCAAGGTTGTATGGGAAACTTTTATTCAAAAATCTCTTATAAATTACTTCTTTTATAAATGTGTTACTTTTAAATGATTTTACAAAAAGGATATTTCTCTCAAAAAAAATTACTCGTCATTTTCATCTATGTCAACATCCTTTGATGGATTTTAAGCTCATTTGAAGTTGATTTATTATAAAAAACTTCCATTGAAGGTTTAGTGATATATTTCATTGTGGATGTGTTATTTTTATACCATTCATGGTTTATAGAGAAATTATTTACATTTATTATGCTAGTTTTAATACGAATGTTTATATTATGTTTAAACTTATTCATATGAGGAGTGAATTGGACTTAGTAAGTGATGGGTGGAGCCTGATATAGCTCCTCGATGAATCGGTAGGTCTCATAAGACAAACTAGTGCCTTGGAATGAGGGCTTGACAAAATATAATTTGTAGTCTTGGCATGAGGCCTTGACTATGTGGTTATGATAGTCTGGCATTATTCATTCCATCATTATGAAAGTGGTTATTGATATTTCATGTGATTTTTCGACTAATAGAATATCCATGTGAATAAGTAAAAGGCATTATTTCATTTTATCTTTGACATATTATGCTAAATTTCAAGTTTTAAAGGCTTTTGTTTTAGCTATACATTGCCTTAAATGTTTATTCTTATTTAAGAAAGTTTCTGTTGTATTTCTTACCCTTAATGAGCATTTGAGCTCACCCCTTTATATGTTTTATTTTTCCCAAGATTCCAAGAAGTGTATTGTGATTGATATGCAGGGTTAAGACAAGGGAATAATGGCATTAATAAATGATTATTTTAGTTTCTTCGTATGTTATGAAGTGTAATGTAACATTCATGTATGTAATCTATTTTTCGAGACTGCTAAACTGATCGGTCCTTCGGGATTTGATTCCTTGTAATCATGCCAATATATTAAAATAATGCACCAACTCTTGGTAACTAGGGTCAGGGCGTTACAGTTAGTATCAGAGGAATTTTAGCAATAACATTGGAATCTATATTTAGATAAACTCTGATTAGAGCACATAGCCCTAAGATAGACTTTGAGGATTATTATAGAAGAACTTCCTAGAATTTTGGTATTGTAGAGATTTTGTGAGTTTTCCAAGTAATACATAATTGTCTAGATATGAGTAGGTAGAGGTGGCTCTGGCACAGATGTTCCTAGGGGTAAAATCCAAAAACACCACTTTGAGCTAGACTCGAATGGGAACTAGTGCACGATAATGGGTCTTGCTGCACTCTTGCTTACAAACCGCTATGAAGGGTTTATGAGTATATACCTCCTCAAAGAAAACATTTTTGTGATTATGTATTATATCCATGAACTATTCAATTTATGTTTGGTACTTTACTTGTTTGGAATTATTCATTTCAATTCATAAACTAACCTAGTTTATGCTATTGTGTAGAAATGGCACCCAGTAGAAGGAATGTGGACTCCAGCAATACGTATGATCCAAAGAGTAAGAAGGATCGTATCTTTCATGGTATTAAGCCATCATTTAGAAGGGAAATAGTCTCCCATGTATTATCATCATATGAAGAAATAGTATCATGTGTTGATAAGATATGTAAAGAGTTTACTGAGTCCTTTGGCTTTGAAAGGAAGCAAGAGAAGAAAAGGATGGAAGAGAGAAAGATGGATAAAGGGAAGAGGGAAAAGAAGAATTTCACTATATGTGATAACTATGGGAGGAAACACCCTGTAAATTTCCCGAAAGGAATGGGAGTTTGTTATAAGTGTGGAGGAAAAGGGCACCAAGTACGTGACTGGAAGGGTAAGAATATGGTTTCAAATGTACAATGCTTCATTTGCAAGGAGTTTGGACACTATGTGAACCTATGTCCCAACCATCAGTCTATGCCGCAAATGATGATATTGGATAATAATCAAGTTATTATACTACCACAGATGAAGAAAAATGATTAGAGTTCTTATGTTGATTATGTAATTTGAGTTTTGTATCAACAATGTACTTGTTATAATAATTATAGAGTATATAAGGATTGTACTGTAGTAGTATTTCATTGAGGATTTGATATTTTATGGTACTAAGAAAAGTGACACTACAGCGAGTTAAATGTTTTGGAAATTACATGGTTGAAGGAAAGATGAAACTTAATATGGTCCTAATATTGAGGTACTGATTTTGGAATAAGATATGGTTGATTTGGGTATATTATATTGGATATTCTTGACTGCCATGAAACCGATTAATGATTTGTATATTCCATCATTGTTGGAGTTTACAACATTTTTGTATGGATGAAGTATATCCAGTATTCTATATGGAATAAGGGAGCATGAATGTAATCAATAAGGATCATGGAAATTCAGGATGTTTCAGTGTTTTAAAAAAATACATGATGAAGGCATTCACATGCTATTACGGGGTAAAAAGGATCTACATTATGTTTAACTTCCTTATAAATATTGGACTGTGTTTTTGAACAGAAGTATTTTGGATAATTATAGTTTGACATTAATTTTGGATTGCCATAAAAGGACAACCCGGAGGTCGGGCGGCAACCAGTCGTGAACGGCAAGGCCGCGAGACTTGAACCCACAACTGAAGGGCGATAAGGGTGTATCACCTACCATTTTCCCACGAGATATCCTATATTAAATAATGTAGTTTATTTTAATAAAGTCTAGTAGATGAATTATAAATTCATTTTTTTTACCCCAAATGAATAGGATAAATAGAATATTTTTTTTAAGTTCTATTATCTTTTAGAGTGAAAGATGAGTTTGTGGTAGAAATTAGTTAAAAGATGGAACTCTACTTTTCAAGTATATATTTTTAATATCCTCTTATTCTATGAAGAAATTAATTCTTATACTTTATTTAAGGGATCTTAAAACAAAAAATGGGTTATCTTAATACCTTATGTTTTTTTTTTGAATTTATGGCATTTTAGATCATCGTAGATTGATGAATTTAATGACCTCAATTTTAAACTAGTTTATGATTGATTACCTCAATTACTACCTATAAATATCTACGTTTTTTCTCAAATTATATGTCTATAATTTCCACCAATTTTCTCCTAATTGAGATCATAATTTGGTGGTGACCCTTTCATTTCTCTTTTCCTCTTATTTAGACTAAATTTTATTAACCAAATTTATGATGTGGGTTTTCTCAAAAAGATATTTTCTATTTTCAACCATTATTTTTGAAGAACAATATCAAATTTCAAGGAAGCAATTTATTTAATGAGGGAAGAATGTAACACCCCAAGCTTCCACGGTACGCTTCCCTTTGAATAATACAGTAGCATGTGTTGTATGCATCTTTGAGTTCTAACACACTCCACAACCAATCAAAGTAGCCGTTATGAATACAAATACCCACATTTTAAAATTTTATAAATTTTATCTCTCAATATTGGCTTAATTTTTGGATTCGGAATCTCAAATTTAGCCTAGGGTTAAATTTTGGTACTTTTCGGATAACTTTTATATTTTGATGAATAGTGAAAATTACTAAATTTTAATTTAAAAAAACTTTTTTAATAAAAATATTTAGTGACGATAAATTATGAATTTGAGTATTTTTAAAGTACATTTAGAATATATTTTTACCATTTAATACAATTTTGGTCATTGGACATAATTTCACAATTAAACCGGACATAAACAAGTGTCAATCTTTTGATAGTTATTATATCTTAAAAACACGCTTTTTGTTTTGACAGCAGGAATTAATTTTAAATTAATTTCTGCCACTTATTTGTTTTGAATTTGGAAAAATGGATTCCATATTTTTAATTAGTATGTCCAAATTGTGTAAATAGGTAACTTTTATTTTTAGACATTTTGAATAATTACTTCGGTAAATATTTTATTTACCATGGTTAAAGGGTAAATCCAGTAAATAAGGGCTAAAAATAATATAATAATGATAATAAATTATCCTAAAACGTGTCCTCACCATATTTATGGATACATGTATGACCACAGGAATCTTTGGGTTGATTTTTGGGACCCCGTGGAGCCACTTGTAGGAGATAGGGACACTTTATTTTAATTAAGATAAAGTAAATACAAAAATGACACAAGCTTATATCTTTTAGCAAAACAATTTTTACATAAGGTTATATATGTTATATTTTCGATTATAAATATTCATTAGAAATATAAAAATATTTCCTACATAATGATATTTTATTTATAATTTTTAGACATTGAAAAAGTAAAAATATATGTGACACAATAATGATGCAGTATTTTCCTAATTAATGAAACAATCAAATAATTGGTAGTATAAATGTTAAAATAAATAAAATTTGAAAGTTTTGATGACATAAACGAATTTTATTGGTTAATATTACATGTTATTATTTCTTAAATGAATTTGGTTAGAATTAATAAAGCTGTTATTACTTTAAAAAAAATCAATTATTGAGTAGTGTCGAAATTGACATAAATGAGTTTTTAAAACAAATATTATATTATTAATTTATATTCTATTTATAAAAATATAAGGTTAGGCGAAAGGACTTATATCATTATTGTTGTATCATTAATGGACCACTTGGGGGTCTCTTAGATGTATATAGTAAGTGTATTAACTATATATTATAAAAATACAATGTGACATGGTAAGTGTTAAACTAATTAACCAAGAGTTAAAACTAAAAGATAAGGTTAATATAAGGACACAAACCTATCTAAAATCTATTTGTTTAGAGTATTTAGACCCATACCCACATTATAATTTGAATAATCAACTTTGGATCCATTAGAAACCGAATATGAATTTATTATAAATTAATACTTTAAGTTTTTCCTAAAGAGCCCCTCCTCCCACTTCTAAAAAGACCCAACTTCTAACCAATTATTCACACCTTCAAAGCCTTTTGGTTTGGACAAAACCTACACAAATACTATATAAAATTCCCTCAATTCATCCTAGAGGACTCATTTTGATCATAAATCCAACCTAAGAATCCCTTTTTATCAAATCAAAAGGAAGAACCCGAAGTAGAGGTAACATGTTCACCACCCTCTTTAAAGTTCTTTTCCTCTTCAACTTATTCTTTCCTTGTTATTTACATTCTAAAATAATAACTCTAGTAAATTCTATAAACTGTGATGTTATTATAATTATGGAACAAACAAATTCAATATTCTACTCATCCCTTGAATGACATGTCACCATACATGCGTACGTACGACCTACTATCTCCACATTGTGGTGTAATTGTTATTCAATATATTATTATTTAGACGGTTATAATAATGATGTATAATTCATGTAAGTAATAAATATAACATGATAATAATTCTTTATATAGGACATAACATCCAATTATATATTATTTTAATATCAAAATAATGATATTTTCGCTTGTGTGTACGTACGGATTACCGTCTCCACGACGCGATGAGATTCATTTCAAAGTTCACTATACATCAATGATTATAAAAATATATATTACTAATAATTATGTAATATATGAAATAATAATGATACTAGATATATATATATATATATATATATATAATTATTTATGTACTTACATTCACTTACTTCTGTTCAATACTATATGAAAACAGAAACAGTGTTTATGCGTACGTACGGACTACCATCTCTATAAACGGTGTTTTCCATTTCATATATTCTAAATATATATGATATATTTATCATTTTTTATTTTCTGTAAGTATTTAAATTGTAACGCCCCGACCCCAGCTACCGAGAGTCGGTGCATTACTTTGTAACATTGGCATGATCACAAAAGATCAAGTCTCGAAAGACCGATTAGTTTAGTAGCCTTGGAAACACTAGATACATTCGTAAACGTTACATTACATCATAAAGTGAAAAACTACAATAACAAAGTCTCCATAGTCCACACTCATATCCTCTTCTGACTATCCCTGCAGGTCATTCATAAAATACTTCTTCACATCCTGGAAAATATTAAAACATTGAAAGGGGTGAGCTCAGATGCTCAGTAAGGATAACAATAATGCGGAAGCTTTCATAAATAAACATTAATATTTAAGGCAATGTATAAATAAAACAAAAGCCTTTTAAACATGAACTTCAACATGATATGGCAAAAGTAAAATGAGATAATGCCATTTACTTCTTCACATGGATATTCTACTGGTCGAATAATCACATGCAATATCAATAACCACTTTCATAATGATGGAATGCATAATGCCAGACTATCATAACCACGTAGTCAAGGCCTCGTGCCAAGACCACAAATAAGATTTTGTCAAGGCCTTGTGCCAAGACACTAGTTTGTCTCATGAGACCTGCCGATGCATCGAGGAGCTATAGCGGGCTCCACCCGTCACTTATTAAGTCCAATGCATTCCTCATATGAATAGGTTTAAACATATCATAAACCATAACATAATCATATCACATAAAACATGCATAAAGGAAACATAACATTTCCACATTTCAATCACAAGATATAAATACAACACATTGATATAATAAAAACGCTTTCAAAACCATTTTCAATACCAAAATAAAAGAAAGTTAAAACTTTGTATTTATTTTTCATTAAAAAAAATGATGGCTTGTAGAGGAAGCCAAAACTCAAATAATGGTCACGGCGGCGGAGAAGTCGTTGTCGCCGCATAAGTACGGAAAGAAAAACATTCCCTTTTTGTCGTTTAGTAAAACGCTTCGTATAAAAAAGATTCCTTTTGAATAAACGTAAAAGTCAAAGGGGTTCATACACCGTATAAAAGAAAATTGTGTATAAAACCAAATATGCCTCAATGAAAGGGATTGAGACCAAGTCCTTAAAAAGATCATTTTTTAAAATAAAGTACATCTATAATGTGTATTCACTATAAGTACACATAAAAAATGTAAAAATACAATATAGGACATAATAATATGATGACATAATTTGAAAGTAGGAGATTAACCCAAAGAATGGAAGTTGGGTTAAGAAATTCCCTTACCTTGTGTCCGACTTGACTCAACCGTTCTTTAACCTCCTGAATAATAAACTAGAGTTAATATCTACCTTATTAAGAACCATTTTCAATTTCATTATCCTTTTTATATCACTTATTACAATGTTATGAACATTATGTAATTATTTAAGTTAATAACGGTCGTTTTGTCGATCTTTGGTACTTGAGTCAAAAATAAACTTCTTATAATTACAATTTGTTCATGTGGTGAAATATCCATTATATCCAGAATTATATTCATGATGTAGATATCATATATATCATATATATCTAGTATATACATTCATTTATAATATTACGTAACATTTAGAGGTAAGAAATGAAATGCACCGTTCATGGAGACGGTAAGCCGTACGTACGCATGAACGCTACTTTCATTTCAATTTCATATTTAATGGAACTAAATCATAATGATATAAATGTATAATATAATTCCAGTATAATATAGTGTATAATACCATTTACTCCATCCTTTATACATCCCACATATGACATTAACGATTCAAATCACTTTGAGGGGGCGGTAGTCCACACTTCCTAAAATGAAATTATCGCGTTTACCCATAATGGAAATCATAAAGTATGCCATAAATGAGAAATACAGAAGCATAAGTAAAACAAAAACATATTATATATCATATATAAAAATAGTGACATCTTAATGGCCACCTTTGAAGGTGTTATATGAGTGTTGAACAATCATCGTTTCGTGAGGCAGAAATTCGCCATCCACCGAAACCGTATGTTCTTTAACCATTAGATGTAGGTGTGTGTAAGTGTAGCTCGAATCCTTCTTATAACAACATCCTAGTATATTGAGGATACTGGTTTTGTTACAAAAGAATTGAATAAAAAGAGTTTAGGGGGTTGGATAAGAAAAATAAAACAAAACAACATTATAAAAGACATTACCTCAAAATCGGGTAACTCTTTTTGATTTGAGCCAAAGGCTTCCTTGGGAAGAGTTCTGCCCAAATTGAGGCTTTTAGGAGTAAGGGAGGAATGTTGGGAGAGTATTTGGGCAGAGGTTGGCCGAGCCAAATGGCTTGAAAGTGTAATTGAAGTGGGAGAGGTGGGGGCCTTTTATAAGTGGAGAGGAGGGGCACTTTTGGAAAGATTGAAATGTTACATTATTTCAAAATGCTTTTCGGATTCTAAAGGTCCCACACTTATATAATTAGAGGATAAGGTGATAAGGTTTCGAAAGCTCCTCATCCAATAGGCTTTGGACAAGTGTAAGCCTTGGATTTTGCATTATCTTCTCATTTTATTTAAATCGTTAAATAATGAGGTCATCGCCACATCATAATGATGTCATAAATAATTTAATTTATTTAATGTCTAAAAATTATAAAACAAATACTATGATGTAGGAAATCTTTTTAGCTTTCTAATGAATATTTATAGTCAAAATTTGGACTTGTGTAACCCTACTTAAAAATTGATTTAGTAAAACAATTTATGTTAGTGTCATTTTCACTTTAACATTAAATAAAAAGTAATTTATGTTATTTCCCAACAAAAGTGGATCCATGGGGTCCCCAAGTTAGTCCATGGCTTTTCTTGGTCGGCCATGACACAACCAATAGGGTTGGGACATGTTTCTAGGCCATTTCATATTTTTAAAGTATTATTTATACCTTAAACTACACTAATTATCACTAATCGCGATTAAAAACTTAATAAGTTACTATTCACCAAAAAATTATTATAATCTCATTGAACCACATTTTACTTCTTAATGACAACCATGTATGTCGGATTTTCAAAATTCAATACACATTAGTGGTAAACTTTCATTTAAACGAAAAAATCAGTTATTTAACTACCACTTAGTGGTTTCACTATTCATCAAAAATTGAAGTTTTTCAGAATAAGGCCAAAATTTCACCCTAAGCTATAATTGATATTCAGAATTCAAAAATGATGTCTATTTTACAAAATTCCAAACATATAAGTTGTATTAATTAATTTTATAATTAATTCCCGCTGTTACGACAAATAGCGTGTTTTTAAGAAACAATTTATATCAAAAGATTGGCAATTGTTTATGTCCAATTTCAAAGTGAAATTAATTCTAATGACCACCATTGGATAAAATGGTAAAAATATATTCCAATTATACTTTAAAACCACTAAATAGTATAATTTATCACTATTAATTATTTTTATTAAAAAAAAGTTGTTTTTAAGTATTTTTCACTATTCATAAAAAATTAGAAGTTCTCAGAAAAATACCAAAAATTCAACATAGACTAATTTCGATATTCCGAATCCAAAAATGAAGTCCATTTTTAAATATAAAATTTATAAAATTTCAAAAAGTAGGTATTACTATTCACAACGGCTAGTTTAATTAGTTGTGGTGTGTGTTAGAGCTCGAGGTTGCGTACAACACACGCTATTGCATTATTCGAAGGGAAACGTACAGTGGAAGCTTGGGGTGTTACATTCTCCCCTCCTTCAATAAATTGCGTCCTCGCAATTTGAAATTTTTCTTTGATAATAAAAGGTTGAAAAGAGAAAATACCTTTGTGGAAAACCCACATCGGAAATAAGGTTAATAAATATATAACATTAAAAGAAAGCAAGATAAGTACAAAGGTCACCCGATATAGCCCATTATAGGATTCTATGAAAATATGGATATGGAGGAGAAAAAAACCATCAAGGTCTGATGGGGAGTTATAGAAAACAGGATTAGGAGAAAGTTTAACCACAAGAAAATCACAAACTTGTGATTGGTTAAACGGTCATTGATTCCCAAGTAGGAAAAGTTAACAGACAACATTTTTGTTTTAAGTTACCTTTTATAATGTTGAGGAATTTATTTAGGAGATTTACTAAGAACGTAAGGGAATATACATACTTGTTATGTATACTTTCATTCGTTAATAAATTTTTACCACAAACCTAACTTTTACTCCAAATGGTAACGGAACTCAAAAATATTCTATTTATCCTAATTGTATAAGGTTCAAAATGTTAACACATACCATTTAGATTAGTAAAACTATTTTGTAATAACCAGGGACTTCCTGTAGGCTAGTGGTAGGTAATAAAGGCCTGTCGCACTATGATTGTGGGTTCGATTCCTGCAGCTTTGTCCGACGCGACGGGTTATTCCCCACCCTGCAGGTTGTCCGTTTTCCTAAAACTATAGTATTATAATATTCCAAAAATAGTCTTCAGAAATTCTTTAACCTTAAACAATACTATCCATGGTTCAACTTAATCCATTCCAACCTTAATAGTTATCCAAAATACCTCCGTCCAGACTTTCTCTAAAGGGTCGTTAAATTCCAAAATCAATTGTAACCTCAGATTCCCCAAACAAAGTAAAGTTTCTCTTATTGTCACATACTAAGAATATTATTACCTTCATCATATTAAATCCTTAATGAAAACAACATGTACTGCAGTACAATCCTTATATATATCACATTATTCTTATAACCATAATCTAGTTCTTGAGTCCAAAAACACAAATACAATAATTATTCCGCTTCAACTGTAGTCACAGCATAAGATTGGCCTTGATCCCTTGGCCTTTTCTGAGGTAAGTTTCCTTGACGCTTAGGACATTCATTTGCATAATGACCCATTTCTCTACAATTGTAGCATTCAACATTGATAGCCTCTTTCTTTCCCTTGCAATCACGCGCCTGGTGACCTTTTTCCCCACATTTATAACAAACTCCCATTCCTTTTAGGCAAGCACCGGGGTGATTCTTCCCACAACTATCACATAATGGAATATCCTTCTTTCCCTTTTTCCCTTTATCTGTTTCTTGTTCCACCATTCTCTTCTTCTCTTGCTTTACTTTGTTGTCATAAGACTTAGAGAATTCATTTTCTGTCTTGATAGCACATGAGACTATATCTTCGTATGATGAGAAGGATTGTGATACTAAAGCTCGACGGAGAAATGGTTTTAACCCATCAAAGAAACGATCAATCTTACTCCTTGGGTTACGTATATAATCGGCAGCATGCCTCGCTAACCTTGTAAAGTTAGCCTCATACTTTGCGACATTCTCATCCTCCTTCTGCCTTAGACTCAGAAATTGCCTTTCCATATCTGCTCGATGGTCACGAGGAAAGTATTTTTCTAAGAAAATCTCTTTGAACTCCCTCCATTCCATATTCGATACTTCATCATCTTCCTTTGTGTTTTGAATCAGCGAGCACCACTGATCGGCATCTCTAGTGAGGCAGTAAACTGCCATGACAACCTTCTCCCTTTCACTACTCCCCAAGGCATAGAATATTTTCTCTAAGGAGTTTATCCATTGCTCAGCTACTGTAGGATTTGTACTCCCATTGAAGGTTGGTGGTTGTTGCCTCATGAAACGGTCTAGCATTGATCCTCCACGTTGCGGATCAGGGTGCTCCATACGAGTAAGTTTATTATTCATAACCTGCGTGAGTTGTCCCAGTATGGTGAGAAGCTGATCAGCACCAGTTGTATCTCCAGGTCCACAATAATTATCTTGAGCAGGAGGGCAATCCCTACACGGAGTTCGTGCATTGATACAGTTTCCATTCCTTCTACTAGGCACCATTTCTGAACAATGGCATAAACTAGATTAGTTTATGAATCAAAATACATAATTCCATACTTGTTAAACACTTTACATAAATTGAACTATTTATGGATATAATCCATAATCATAAAAAGAAATGTTTTCTTTAAGGAAGTATATACTCCTAACCCTTCATAGTGGTTTGTATATAAAATGAGAATTATCCTAAGCATATCCCCTGGGAGTGTCGTAACCAAGAGTGCAGCAAGGCCCGTTGTCGTGCACCAGTTCTCGTTCGAGTCTAGCTCAAAGCGGTGTTTTCGGGTTTTACCCCTAGGTACATCTGTGCCAGAGCCGCCTCTACCTGCTCGTATCCAGACAGGGATGTATTGCTCGGAAAACTCATAACATCTCTATAATACCAAAATTCTAGGAAGTTCTTCTATACTAATCCTCAAAGTCTATCTTCGGGCTATGTGCTCTAATCAGAGTTTATCTAAATCTAGCTTCCAAGGTTAGTACTAAACTGCCTCTGATACCAACTGTAACGCCCCGACCCCAGCTACCCAGAGTCGGTGCATTACTTCGTAACATTGGCATGATCACAAAAGATCAAGTCTCGAAAGACCGATTAGTTTAGTAGCCTTGGAAACACTAGATACATTCGTAAACGTTACATTACATCATAAAGTGAAAAACTACAATAACAAAGTCTCCATAGTCCACACTCATATCCTCTTCTGACTATCCCTGCAGGTCATTCATAAAATACTTCTTCACATCCTGGAAAATATTAAAACATTGAAAGGGGTGAGCTCAGATGCTCAGTAAGGATAACAATAATGCGGAAGCTTTCATAAATAAACATTAATATTTAAGGCAATGTATAACTAAAACAAAAGCCTTTTAAACATGAACTTCAACATGATATGGCAAAAGTAAAATGAGATAATGCCATTTACTTCTTCACATGGATATTCTACTGGTCGAATAATCACATGCAATATCAATAACCACTTTCATAATGATGGAATGCATAATGCCAGACTATCATAACCACGTAGTCAAGGCCTCGTGCCAAGACCACAAATAAGATTTTGTCAAGGCCTTGTGCCAAGACACTAGTTTGTCTCATGAGACCTGCCGATGCATCGAGGAGCTATAGCGGGCTCCACCCGTCACTTATTAAGTCCAATGCATTCCTCATATGAATAGGTTTAAACATATCATAAACCATAACATAATCATATCACATAAAACATGCATAAAGGAAACATAACATTTCCACATTTCAATCACAAGATATAAATACAACACATTGATATAATAAAAACGCTTTCAAAACCATTTTCAATACCAAAATAAAAGAAAGTTAAAACTTTGTATTTATTTTTCATTAAAAAAAATGATGGCTTGTAGAGGAAGCCAAAACTCAAATAATGGTCACGGCGGCGGAGAAGTCGTTGTCGCCGCATAAGTACGGAAAGAAAAACATTCCCTTTTTGTCGTTTAGTAAAACGCTTCGTATAAAAAAGATTCCTTTTGAATAAACGTAAAAGTCAAAGGGGTTCATACACCGTATAAAAGAAAATTGTGTATAAAACCAAATATGCCTCAATGAAAGGGATTGAGACCAAGTCCTTAAAAAGATCATTTTTTTAAATAAAGTACATATATAATGTGTATTCACTATAAGTACACATAAAAAATGTAAAAATACAATATAGGACATAATAATATGATGACATAATTTGAAAGTAGGAGATTAACCCAAAGAATGGAAGTTGGGTTAAGAAATTCCCTTACCTTGTGTCCGACTTGACTCAACCGTTCTTTAACCTCCTGAATAATAAACTAGAGTTAATATCTACCTTATTAAGAACCATTTTCAATTTCATTATCCTTTTTATATCACTTATTACAATGTTATGAACATTATGTAATTATTTAAGTTAATAACGGTCGTTTTGTCGATCTTTGGTACTTGAGTCAAAAATAAACTTCTTATAATTACAAGTTGTTCATGTGGTGAAATATCCATTATATCCAGAATTATATTAATGATGTAGATATCATATATATCATATATATCCAGTATATACATTCATTTATAATATTACGTAACATTTAGAGGTAAGAAATGAAATGCACCGTTCATGGAGACGGTAAGCCGTACGTACGCATGAACGCTACTTTCATTTCAATTTCATATTTAATGGAACTAAATCATAATGATATAAATGTATAATATAATTCCAGTATAATATAGTGTATAATACCATTTACTCCATCCTTTATACATCCCACATATGGCATTAATGATTCAAATCACTTTGAGGGGGCGGTAGTCCGCACTTCCTAAAATGAAATTATCGCGTTTACCCATAATGGAAATCATAAAGTATGCCATAAATGAGAAATACAGAAGCATAAGTAAAACAAAAACATATTATATATCATATATAAAAATAGTGACATCTTAATGGCCACCTTTGAAGGTGTTATATGAGTGTTGAACAATCATCGTTTCGTGAGGCAGAAATTCACCATCCACCGAAACCGTATGTTCTTTAACCATTAGATGTAGGTGTGTGTAAGTGTAGCTCGAATCCTTCTTATAACAACATCCTAGTATATTGAGGATACTGGTGTTGTTACAAAAGAATTTAATAAAAAGAGTTTAGGGGGTTGGAGAAGAAAAATAAAACAAAACAACATTATAAAAGACATTACCTCAAAATCGGGTAACTCTTTTTGATTTGAGCCAAAGGCTTCCTTGGGAAGCGTTCTGCCCAAAGTGAGGCTTCTAGGAGTAAGGGAGGAATGTTGGGAGAGTATTTGGGCAGAGGTTGGCCGAGCCAAATGGCTTGAAAGTGTAATTGAAGTAGGAGAGGTGGGGGCCTTTTATAAGTGGAGAGGAGGGGCACTTTTGGAAAGATTGAAATGTTACATTATTTCAAAATGCTTTTCGGATTCTAAAGGTCCCACACTTATATAATTCGAGGATAAGGTGATAAGGTTTCGAAATATCCTCATCCAATAGGCTTTGGACAAGTGTAAGCCTTGTATTTTGCATTATCTTCTCATTTTATTTAAATCGTTAAATAATGAGGTCATCGCCACATCATAATGATGTCATAAATAATTTAATTTATTTAATGTCTAAAAATTATAAAACAAATACTATGATGTAGGACATCTTTTTATCTTTCTAATGAATATTTATAGTCAAAATTTGGACTTGTGTAACCCTACTTAAAAATTGTTTTAGTAAAACAATTTATGTTAGTGTCATTTTCACTTTAACATTAAATAAAAAGTAATTTATGTTATTTCCCAACAAAAGTGGATCCATGGGGTCCCCAAGTTAGGACATGGCTTGTCTTGGTCGGCCATGACACAACCAATAGGGTTGGGACATGTGTCTAGGTCATTTCATATTTTTAAAGTATTATTTATACCTTAAACTACACTAATTATCACTAATCGCGATTAAAAACTTAATAAGTTACTATTCACCAAAAAATTATTATAATCTCATTGAACCACATTTTACTTCTTAATGACAACCATGTATGTCGGATTTTCAAAATTCAATACACATTAGTGGTAAACTTTCATTTAAACGAAAAAATCAGTTATTTAACTACCACTTAGTGGTTTCACTATTCATCAAAAATTGATGTTTTTCAGAATAAGGCCAAAATTTCACCCTAAGCTATAATTGATATTCAGAATTCAAAAATGATGTCTATTTTACAAAATTCCAAACATATAAGTTGTATTAATTAATTTTATAATTAATTACCGCTGTTACGACAAATAGCGTGTTTTTAAGAAACAATTTATATCAAAAGATTGACAATTGTTTATGTCCAATTTCAAAGTGAAATTAATTCTAATGACCACCATTGGATAAAATGGTAAAAATATATTCCAATTATACTTTAAAACCACTAAATAGTATAATTTATCACTATTAATTATTTTTATTAAAAAAAAGTTGTTTTTAAGTATTTTTCACTATTCATAAAAAATTAGAAGTTCTCAGAAAAATACCAAAAATTCAACATAGACTAATTTCGATATTCCGAATCCAAAAATGAAGTCCATTTTGAAATATAAAATTTATAAAATTTCAAAAAGTAGGTATTACTATTCACAACGGCTAGTTTAATTAGTTGTGGTGTGTGTTAGAGCTCGAGGTTGCGTACAACACACGCTATTGCATTATTTGAAGGGAAACGTACAGTGGAAGCTTGGGGTGTTACATAAATCGTGATCTAAGTGATACAATCAAGAGTAACAAGTTAAAACATGTACGATAAAGAAAATGATTATCACCCAAAATGTTAATTTAACATGGAAATTATTATTAAATGGGTTTTATAAAGTCATAAATGAATCGTGTATGTTATAATAAATATTAATATGGTTCTTGTATAATTTAATAACATACTACGATCTTCATGCAATAGGTTAAACGTACCCTCGACTAAAGGAAAGTGCAGGGTAAGGGGTTTTCATCTCACTCCTTATTCCCGTGAGATTCATGCCATATTGCCACTATTACCTTTTGTGTGGTGTATGTACTACCCATAATTGTATTATTTGTGTAATACACTTTAATTTATGTGTATTTACATATTCATTGTATGATACCTCTTTCATGGGTTGTATGTTTCGTATGTTTTCAAATTGGTGAGGGTTAATTACTTAATCTCATTATTATTGGAGATTGTTTATGTGTAAGTATTTACTGGGACATTTTTATCATCCATGTCCATTTTTCATTAAAATGATTTCAAAATGAATATTTTAAGGATTTTGAAAGGTACTCATTATCAAGATCATAATTTCAAATTTTTTAATGATTTATCTTTCTAAATCTTTTTAATTAATGTCCATGTTTTCAAAATTATTTTAAGGATTTATTTATATAGACATGACTGTTTTGAAATGATAATTATTTTCAAAAGTTTCAAAGTGGTATGGGACACTTTGATTCAAAAATATCTTTAAAATTACTTCCTTTATAAATGTGTGACTTTTAAATGATTTTACAAAAAGTATATTTCTCTCAAAAAGTTTTACTCATCATTTTCATCTATGTCAACATCCTTTGATAGATTTCAAGCTTATTTGAAGTTGATTTATTATACAAAACTTCCATTAAAGGTTTTGTGATATGTTTGACTATGGATGTGTTATTCTTATTCCATTCATGGTTTATGGATAAAGTATTTACATTTCATATACTAGTTTCAATACGAATGTTTATGTTATGTTTAAACCTATTCATATGAGGAATGCAGTGGACTTAGTAAGTGACGGGTGGAGCCCGCTATAGCTTCTAGATGCATAGGTAGGTCTCATGAGACAAACTAGTGTCTTGTCACAAGGCCTTGACAAAATCTAATTTGTATTCTTAGAATAAGGCCTTGACTATGTTGTTATGATAGTCTGTCATTATTCATTCCATCATTATGAAAGTGGTTATTGATATTTCATGTGATTATTCGACTTGTAGAATATCCATATGAATAAGTAAAAGGAATTATTTAATTTTATCTTTGCCATATTATGCTGAAGTTCATGTTTTAAAGGATTTTGTTTTAGTTATACATTGTCTTAAATTTTTACTCTTATTTATGAAAGTTTCTATTGTATTGCTTACCCTTACTGAGCGTTTGAGCTCACCCCTTTCTATGTTTTTTTTTCAGGATTCCAAGAAGTGTATTTTTATTTATATGCAGGGTTAAGACAAGGGAATAATGGCGTTCATAAAGGATTATTTATGATTTTTTGTATGTTATGAAGTGTAATGTAACATTCATGTATGTAATCTATTTTCCAAGACTGCTAAACCGATCGGTCCTTCGGGACATGATTCCTTGTAATCATGCCAATGTATTAAAATAATGCACCGACTCTGGGTAACTGGGGTCGAGGCATTACAGTTTGTATCATAGGAAGTTTAGCAATAACCTTATAAGCTAGATTTAGATAAACTCTGATTAGTGCACATAGCCCGAAGATAGACCTTGAGGATTATTATAGAAGAACTTCCTAGAATTTTGGTATTGTATAGATTTTGTGAGTTTTCTGAGTAATACATCCTTGTTTGGATTCGAGCAGGTAGAGGCGGCTCTGGAACAGATGTACCTAGGGGTAAAACCCGAAAACACCACTTTGAGCTAGACTCGAATAGGAACTGGTGCATGATAATGGGCTTTGCTGCACTCTTGGTTACGACACTCCTGGGGGATATGCTTAGGATAATTCTCATTTTCTTTATAAACCGCTATGAAGCGTTTATGAGTATATACGTCCTCAAAGAAAACATTTTTGTGATTATGGATTATATCCATAAACTATTCAATTTATGTTAGGTATTTTACATTTTTGTAATTATTCATTACAATTCATAAACTGACCTAGTTTATGCTATTGTATAGAAATGGTGCCCAGTAGAAGGAATTTGAACTCCAGCAATACGTATGATCCAAAGAGTAAGAAGGATCGTATCATTCATGGTATTAATCCATCATTTAGAATGGAAATAGTCTCCAACATATTATCATCATATGAAGAAATAGTATCATGTGTTGATAAGATAAGTAAAGAGTTTACTGAGTCATATGGCTTTGAAAGGAAGCAAGAGAAGAAAAGGATGGAAGAGAGAAAGATGGATAAAGGGAAGAGGGAAAAGAAGAATTTCCCCATATGTAATAACTATGGGAGGAAAACACCCTGGAACTTGCCTGAAAGGAATGGTATTTTGTTATAATTGTGGAGGAAAAGGGCACCGAGTACGTGACTTCAAGGGTAAGAATATGGTTTCAAATGTACAATGCTTCATTTGCAAGGAGTTTGGACACTACGCAAACCTATGTCTCATTCATCAACCTATGCCACAAATGATGATATTGGATAATAATCAAGTTATGATACTACCACAAATGAAGAAAATTATTAGAGTTCTTATGTTGATTATGTCTTTTGCGTGTTGTATCAACAATTTACTTTTAATAATAATTATGGAGTATATAAGGATTGTACTGCAGTACTATTTCATTGAGGATTTGAGATTTTATGGTACTAAGAAAATTGACTCAACAGAGAGTTAAATTTTTTGGAAATTACATGGTTTAAGGAAAGATAAACCTTAATATGGTCCTAATATTGAGGTACAGATTTTGGAATAAGATATGGTTGATTTGGGTAAATTATATTGGATATTCTTGACTACCTTGAAACCGATTAAATATTTGTATATTCCATCATTGTTGGAGTTTACAACATTTTTTTATGGATGAAGTATATCAAGTATTCTATATGGAATAAGGGAGCATACATGTAATCAATAAGGATTATGGTAATTCAGGATGTTTCAGTGTTTTAAAAGAATACATGATGATGGTATTCACATGTTATTACGGGGAAAAAGGATCTACATTATGTTTACCTTTCTTATAAATGTTGGACTATGAGTTTGGACAAAAGTATTTTGGATAATTATAGTTTGAGATTAATTTTGGATTGCCATAAAAGGACAACTCGGAGGTTGGGTGGCAACCCATCGTGACCGACAAGGCCTCAAGACTTGAACCCGCAACCGAAGGGCGACAAGGGTGTATCACCTACCACTGGCCCACGAGATGTCCTGGATTAAATAATGTATTTTATTTTAAGAATTTCTAGTAGATGAATTATAAATTCCTTTTTTTAACCCCAAATGAATACGATAAATAGAATATTTTTTTAATTTCTATTATCATTTAGAGTGAAAGATGAGTCTGTGGTAGAAATTAGTGAAAAGATGGAACTCTACTTTTCAACTATATATTTTTCTTCTCCTATTATTCTATGAAGAAATTAATTATTATACTTTATTTAAGGGATCTTAAAACCAAAAATGTGTTATCCTAATACCTTATGTTTTGTTGAACCGATGGCATTTTAGATCATCATAGATTGATGAATTTAAGGACCTCAATTTTAAACTTGTTTATGATTGATGACCTAAATCACTACCTATAAATATTTACATTTTTCCTATAATTATATGTCTCTAATTTACACCAATGTTCTCCTAATCGAGATCATAATTTGGTGGTGACCCTTTCATTTCTCTTTTCCTCTTATTAAGACTAAATCTTATTAATTAAATTTCTAATGTGGGTTTTCCCACAAAGATATTTTCTATTTTCAACATTTATTTTCGAAGAACAATATCAAATTTCAAGGAAGAAATTTATTTAAGAAGGGAATAATGTAAAACCCCAAGCTTCCATGGTGCGCTTCTCTTTTAATAATACAGTAGCGTGTGTTGTATGCAACTTTGAGTTCTAACACAATCCACAACCAATCAAAGTAGCCGTTATGAATAGTAATACCCACTTTTTAAAATTTTATAAATTTTATCTCTCAAAATGGACTCCATTTTTGGATTCGAAATATCGAATTTAGCCTAGGGTGAAATTTTGGTACTTTTCGGATAACTTTTATATTTTGATGAATAGTGAAAATTACTAAATTTTAATTAAAAACAAATTTTTTAATCAAAATAATTAGTGGTGATAAATTATTAATTTGAGTGTTTTTAAAGTATATTTAGAATATATTTTTACCATTTAATACAATTTTGGTCATTGGACATAATTTCACAATTAAACCAGACATAAACAACTATCAATCTTTTGATAGTTATTATATCTTAAGAACACGCTTTTTGTTTTGACAGCGGGAATTAATTTTAAATTAATTTCTTCCACTTATATGTTTTGAATTTGGAAAAATGTATTCCATATTTGGAATCAGGATGTCCAAATTGTGTAAATAGGTAACTTTTATTTTTAGACATTTTGAATAATTACTTCAGTAAATATTTTATTTACCATGGTTAAAGGGTAAATCTGGTAAATAAGGGTTAAACAATAATATAATAATAATAATAAATTACCCTAAAACATGTCCTAACCTTATTTGTGGATACATGTCAGACTATGGGCATCTTTGGGTTAATTTTTGGGACCCCATCAAGCCACTTGTAGTTGATAGGGACACTTTATTTTAATTAAGATAAAGTAAATACAAAAATGACAAAAGCTTATATCTTTTAGAAAAACAATTTTTACATAGGGTTATATTTGTTATATTTTCGATTATAAATATTATTTAGAAAAATATAAAAATATTTCCTACATAATGATATTTTATTTATAATTTTTAGACATTGAAAAAGTAAAAATATATATGACACAATAGTGATGCAGTATTTTCCTTATTAATGAAACAATCAAATAATTGGTATTATAAATGTTAAAATAAATATAATTTGAAAGTTTTGATGACATAAATGAATTTTATTGGTTAATATGACATTTTAGGATTTCTTAAATGAATTTTTTTAGAAATAATAAATCTTTTATTACTTTAAAAAAAATCAATTATTGAGTACTGTCAAAATTGACATAAATGAGTTTTTAAAACAAATATTATATTATTAATTTATATTTTATTATTAAAAACCTAAGGTTCTTTCAGAGGACTTATATCATTATTTTTGTATCATTAATGGACCATTTGGGGGTCTCTTGGATGTATATAGTATGTTTATTAACTATATATTATAAAAATACAATGTGACATGGTAAATGTTAAACTATTTAACCAAGACTTAAAACTAAAAGATAAGGTTAATATAATGACCCAAACCTATCTAAAATATATTGGTTGAAATTATTTAGACCAATACCCACATTATAATTTGAATAATACACTTTGGATCCATTATAAACCGAATATGAATTTATTATAAATTAATACTTTAAGTTTTTCCTAAAGAGCCCCTCCCCCCCCCTATAAAAGGACCCAACTTATAACCAATTATTCACACAATCAAAGCCTTTTGGTTCGGCCACCCCCTACCCAAATACTCTCTCAACTTCCCTTACTTCATCATAGAGGCCTTATTTTGATCATAAAGCCAACTTAAGGGTCCCTTTTGATCAAATCAAAAGGAAGAACCCGAAGAAGAGGTAACATCTTCACCACCCTCTTTAAAGTTCCTTTCCTCTTCAACTTCTTCTTTCCTTTTTATTTACATTATAAAATAATAACTCCAGTATATTATATATACTGTGATTTTATTATAATTATGGAACAAACAAATTCATTATTCTACCCATCCCTTGAATGACATGTCACCATACGTGCGTACGTACGGCCTACCGTCTCCCCATTGTGGTGTAATTGTTATTCAATATATTATTATTTATATGGTTATAATAGTGATGTATAATTCATGTAAATAATAAATATAACATGATAATGATTCTGTATATATGATATACCATCCAATTATATATTATTTTAATATCAAAAAAATTATATTTTCGCTTGTGCGTACATACGGATTACCGTCTCCACGACGCGATGAGATTCATTTCCAAGTTCACCATTCATCGATGATTATAAAAATATATATTAATAATAATTATGTAATATATGAAATAATAATGATACTGGAGATAGATATATATATATATATATATATATATATATACGTATTTATGTATTTATATTCACTTACGTCCATTCAATACTATATGAAAACAGAAACAGCATTTATACGTACGTATGGACTATCATCTCCATAAACGGTGTTTTCAATTTCATATATTCTAAATATATATGATATATTTATCATGTTTTATATTCTGGTAGTATTTAAATCATTATCTAAGAGATACAATAAAGAGTAACAAGTTAAAACACGTACGATAAAGAAAATGATTATCACCCGAAATGTTAATTTAACATGGAAATTATTATTAAATGGGTAGTATGAAGTCATAAATGAATCATGTATGATATCATAAATATTAATATGGTTATGATATAATTTAATAACATACTACGATCTTCGTACAGGAGGTTAAACGTACCCTTGACTAAAGGAAAGTGCAAGGTAAGGGGTTTTCATCTCACTCCTTATTCCTGTGAGATTCATGCCATATTGCCACTATTACCTTTTGTGTGGTGTATGTACTACCCATAATTGTATTATTTGTGTAATACACTTTAATTTATGTGTATTTACATATTCATTGTATGATACCACTTTTATGGGTTATATGTTTCGTAAGTTACCAAATTGGTAAGGGTTAATTCCTCAATCTCATTTTTATCCGAGATTGTTTATGTGTAAGTATTTAATGGGACATTTTTATCATCCATGTCCCTTTTTCATTAAAATGATTTCAAAATAAAGATTTTAAGGATTTTGAAAGGTAATATTTATCAAGATCAGAATTTCAAAAAATTTAATGATTTATCTTTCAAAATCTTTTTAATTAATGTCCATGTTTTCAAAATGATTTTAAGGATTTAATTATATGGACATGACTATTTTGAAATGATAATTATTTTCAAAAGTTTCAAAGTGGTATGGGACACTTTGATTCAAAAATATCTTTTAAATTACTTTTTTTATAAATGTGTGACTTTGAAATGATTTTACAAAAAAGGATATTTCTCTCAAAAAGTTTTACTCATCATTTTTATCTATTTCAACATCCTTTGATGGATTTTAAGCTTATTTGAAGTTGATTTATTATAAAAAACTTCCATTGAAGGTTTTGTGATATGTTTGATTTTGGATGTGTTATTTTTATACCATTAATGGTTTATAGAGAAATTATTTATATTTCGTATGCTAGTTTTAATACGAATGTTTATGTTATGTTTAAACCTATTCATATGAGGAATGCATTGGACTAAGTAAGCTATAGCTCATCGATGCATCAGTAGGTCTCATGAGACAAACTAGTGTCTTGGCATGATGCCTTGACAAAATCTTATTTGTAGTCTTGGCACGAGGCCTTGAATATGTGGTTATGATAGTCTGGCATTATTCATTCCATCATTATTAAAGTTGTAATTGATATTTCATGTGATTATTCGACTAGTAGAATATCCATGTGAATAAGTAAAAGTCATTATTTCATTTTATCTTTTCCATATTATGATGAAGTTTAAGTTTTAAAGGATTTTGTTTTAGTTATACATTACCTTAAATGTTTATTTTTATTTATGAAATTTTCCTCTGTATTCACTACTGGAATGTGGGTTTTCCCCAAACTTCCATACCAACAGTTTCATGAAATCATTGGTAAATGATGGTTTAGGGAAGATTTTACCAACGGTTCCTTAGAACCGTTGGTATAGGTGTGTTTGTGGGAGCTTTTACCAACGGTTCATCAGAACTTTTGGTATAGATGTATTTTAGGGGAGTTTTACCAACGGTTCAATGAGAACCATTGGTATAGGTGTGGATCGGGGAAGATTTTACCAACGGTTCTAAGGAACCATTGGTATAGGTTTGGCCTGAAAGTATATACCAACAGTTTTTAAAAACCGTTGGTAAAACTTTCCCCCAAATTACCGACTTCCCATCCTCTCCCCCATTCGCGTTACAGAACCCTAAACGGGAGAAACAGGCGATCTTGGAGCTCACAGTTTGGCGATCTTGGAGCTCCTTCAGCTTCCTCTTCTTCCATACCATCCAAGGTGTTGAATCTCCTTCCGAATCTTATCAGACCCATCCTAAATTAGGTATTTTCTTAACTGGTACCTTATTTTTATTGAAATTTATCTAATATTTCAGTTTTTAGTTTTGATTTTTATGTGTATATGTTTTTGTTTCTGTTTTGATTTAACCTATATGTGATGAGCTTGTATCGTCATTAAGATGTGTCCAATGGTTCTTTGATCATTGTTTTGTGGATAATGAATGGTTTAGGACCAGTATTAGAAGTAGCTTCCAATGAGACCATTTTAGTATAAGGGGAAACCAGATTATGATCTACAAGGGGGTGATTGAGTTGGTAGAGACTAAACATAGTTTTTTCCTTGTGTTCAAGAACCATAAATAGAGTGTTCCAATTAGGTGGTCATCAGTAAAGACGTATGTAAGATTTCCAGGTCCTGTTTCATGAAGTAGAATATGTGGCGCTATAGTGGTTTTGGATTGTTTGAGGTACTCTTAGTGTTTTATAAACCCTCATTTGTTCCATATTCATTTAAATTGATTTAATATCATTTTTTTCACACACACCATTATATCCTATAAAACTATATTTAGAGTGTATTTTTATTCTTATTGTGTTAAATATTTTAGTAAATGTCCATACTAGCTTCTTTTATGTGTTGTAGGGGTTTAAACTGATGACAGGGCTGCATGATTATTGTGGGGGTATTCTTTTCATATAAATATACCTATACTATGTCATCAAATGAATAAACTAGTTATATTCCTTACATATTTTTATCAAATGATTCTGAAAGAGGTTTATGTAATCATATGGGGATAGAAAAAATGTAGTTTTTGTTATTGAGTGGGAATTTTCAGTGGTAAGTTGATATGTGAACCACCTAGTTTATGTGATTGTTCATACTTTTATAAAATAGATTAAAGCTATTATATTGGAGGATACCAAGGTTTTTAGGGTTTTTGTTTTTGTTTTTTATGAGGTGGTTTTGATGATAATCCCTTGACATGATGTTGAGATTGAGATAGACCAAAATCCTGGTGCTTCTCGAATTTCAATAGCTCTTAGTCTGTTTTATCCAATACTGACACACAAAATTATTTTTATAAATCAAATTTTATTGAATTGTAATCATTAATATGTCACAGTGTCAATCATTAAAAAATTATTTCATAAACTATATTTTCATTTCATCTATAAATATAAGGATTAAAGAGACATTATATGGATGGAAAATCATATTCATGAGATCTATGAAGAAAATTATAGTGTTTATCAACCCAAAAGTCATGGAAAAAAATAATAAAAACCATATATACTCTTAAACTCAATCTTGAGAATGATTCTTTATATGACCCACTACTAATGGTATTTGTAAGGATATTAATCCATAGAAAGAAACAAAATGTCCTCTAACAGATCAATTTTTCCTAATATTTGTTATAGAGAACTTATTCATCTCTATTAACTAATTAAGATTCATTGACAGCCCGCCCCGCCCCCACCCCAGGACACCCGTCCACCACCTTGGACATCTCGTGCCCCCCCTGGACAGCCCCCCCCCCCCCCACCCTTATTGATAGCCCGCCCACCCCCACCCCCGGACACCCGCCCACCACCCCTCGGACACCCCCCACCCCCCCCCGGACGCCCCCACCCACCCTGGGAAAGCACCCCCACCCCTGAAAAGCCCCCCCCCCCCCACCCCCCTGGAAAGCCCCCCCCACACACCCATCCTCCACCCCCTTGACACCCTCGACCCCACTGGACAGCACCGCCACCCCCCGTGGATAGCCCCGACCACCCCCCTTGGACAGCCCGCCCACCCCCTTGACAGCCCGCCCACCCCTTGGGCACTCTAGACCCCCTGGACAGCCCTACCACCCCCATGGGCAGCCCGCCCACCCCCTGGACACCACGTACCCCCCCTAGACATCCTCACCTGCCCCTTGGACACCCCGCTCACCTCTTGGACAGCCCCGCCCACCCCCCTAGACTCCCTCTACCCCATTGGACAGCCTGACCACCCCCACGGACAGCCTTCCACCTGGACACCCCGACCCCCCTAGACAGCCCCTGACCCCCTGGACACCTCCGACCCCCCGGACGGCCCCACCACCCCCCTAGACACTCTGCACCCCCCCTGGACACCCCGCACCCCCCTTGGACAGTCCGCCACTCCCCTGATCCTCATCATACTCCTCATCCTGATCACCCTGAAGAAGTTAAAGTATAAAACTCATGTACTCCCAACAAGATCCTTAAGGATTATGTATTTCTTGATCCACTTCCAATATCTTACTGGGCAATCCTTAAATATAGGCATTATAAATTATGTATCTTATTTTCTTATATACACTGTATTTTGTTGTATTCCTTAATATGATTCTCATATAGAGTAATGCATCAGTTATGATTTTATATAAAGTAAACAATTGTCATTTACCTAAATATTTTTTTGATTAAACTTCAATATTATTGAATTTCTTTGAAAAGACTTATTGAAATTTTTTTACAGAATGTATAGAAGTTGGATGTACGAAACTGATCAGATTTCAACCTATTTTCAAAATAATTTGAACAACTTTCTAGATTTTTCATTTGACAAGGCTTCAGATAGTGGTCACATACAGTGCCAATGTTTTAATTGTGTTGGAAGACCTTGGTTGAGTTGTGAAGCAGTTATCTATCATATAACCAAATATGGTTTCCAAACAAACTATTATGTGTGGTATCACAATGGAGAGAAAATGGAATCTCAAAATGTTGATGATCCAAATAATAGGATTGAATTGGAGAGTTTTATATATGATCGGCATCCATTTATTCGGCATCATGAGAAGGAAAGGATGTCCAGCCAACAAGATTTCGATACAATCACACATGATGCATCCAATGAAAATGATGATGTTGATAGGGTGGAAAAATTGAATGATGTTGCGACGACTCCAGTATATCGGCAATGTGGTAAAATGAAAAAGTTGGAATTTTTAATCCGATTGTTTCATGGGAAAACTATGTATTGGATTTCAAATACTGCAATTTATTACATTCTTACCTTCTTGGAGTACTTACTTATAGATGATGCAGATATTCCCTCAAACCACTATATGGAATGGAAGTTAGTTGATGAACTTGTATTCTCAAAAAAAATCATGCTTGCCCGATGATTGAAGCTTATTTTAGGAGGAAACTGCTAAAATAAATGATTGTATCAAATTTTTAACCTCTCGATGGAAGACAAAAGATTATGGAACACCATCTCGTGTTCCACAAAAAGTAATGTGGCACTTTCCATTGATACCCAGATTATAGAACCTTTTCATATCTGATGAAATATCCGTAAAAATGCGATGGCATGACACTGAGAGAAAAAAGAATAATGAAGAGTTGGTTCACCCTGCAGATGGATTTGCATGGCAGAGATTTCATGCTCAATATCCTGAATTTGTAGCTGACGTGTGTAATATGAGACTGGGTCTTTCATGTGATAGTTTTAATCCATTTGGGCAGATGCTTACTTCGCACAACACATGGCCGGTTTTCATAAAAATTTATAACCTTCCCCCTTGGTTGTGTATGAAGACGCCTTACACTTTCTTGAGTATACTGATATCTGGCCCTTCTGATCCCACCAATGATATAGATGTATACATGCAACCTTTAATAAAATAGTTGAAACTTCTTTGGGATTTGGGTGTGCCCACATACGATGCATGTTCGAAAGACATATTTCAGATGCGTGTTGCGCTTATGTGGATGATCAATGATTTTCCTGCTTATGCATTGATTTCTGGATGGAGCACAAAAGGAAAATTTTCATGTCCTGTTTGTATGAAGAATACTCAATTGAGAAGACTGAAATATCGTCATAGTTTTAGTTTTACGGGACATCGACGATTCTTGCAATGAACCATCCATATAGAAACAATCATCGAAGATTTGACAATACCATAGAGAATGACGGTCCACCTCAGCGTATGTCTAGAACAAATGTGCTTAATGAATTGAAATATTTCAGTTATTCATTTGGGAAGGGTGTAATGAAATATAGAAAGAGGAAAAATGTTTCCAATGATACCTATTACAATTGGAAGAAGAAGAGTATATTCTTTGAGTTGTTTTATTGGTCAACCAACTTGTTACGTCATTGCTTAAAAGTAATGCAAATTGAAAAGAATATATGTGAAATGTTGCTTTAAATTCTTCTAAATGTCAAGGGGAAGACAAAAGATGATTTACGATCTCTGCGTGACTTGGTATATTGGGGGATCAGACTAGAATTGCATCATGTCTGTATCAGTGAAAATAAATGGAAAGTTCCATGTGCTTCTTATGTGATGACACCAGCTGAAAAAAATCAATTTCTGGAAGTGCTAGATACTATTAAAGTTCTTGATGGCTATTCAAGAAATATATCAAAACTGGTCAACAGAAAAGAGTTGAAGCTGAAATCTTTGAAGACTCATGATTATCACGTCCTTTTGCATGAGTTGATTCCAATAGAAATATGTCATCTCTTCTCCAATAATGTTAGAGTCTCAGTTATTCGGTTGTGCTATTTGTTTAGAGATATTTGTGCTAATAGGTTTTCCAAATCCTTCTTGAAAAAACTGTTGGTAGAGACACCATTAATTTTTGTGAATTAGAGAAAATATTCCCTCCATCATTTTTACATGCATGTTGGCATCTGATTGTCCATCTTCTAACCGAAATACTTCTTAGAGGACCCGTTTCTTTCCATTAGATGTATCCAACTGAAAGAAACATGTGTACATTGAAATCATATGTTCGGATCAGGAATTATCCCGAAGGTTCTATTGTGAACGGTTACTTGCTCAAGAATGTATGGATTTCTGCACAATGTATTTTTCTGATCTTACTACGAGAATAAACAGACCAATGATAAATGAAGAAGAAAAGTATGGAAAAATTGAACCCCAGTTTTCCATCACTTCCTTAGACAGGAGGAATTCTGGGATTATATACATTGACAACATTAAGCCTTGAAGAGTGGGAGATGGCACATCTCACAATGTTGTTCAATTGTGATTTGTTCGATGAGTATATCAAGTAAGTAAACTGTACATGTATCTCTTATCTTATCTATTGTAATTTTAAATATTTGTTAAAATATTATTATTTTTATCTAATTGATATATAGAAAGCATCGTTCTTTATCTTTGAGAAGGAAATCGGATTTTCATAGAAAAGGGTTTTCTGATTGGTTGAAATTGAAGGTAAAAATATTTCTATAATAAATAAATAAAAATAATATTCAATTAAGTTTACTATTTATTTATATTTCAGGTATCAAGTTTTCCTACAGACTCTGTTTCTGAGGAAATAAGAGCTTTGGTTTTTAGTCCTAATACCATGGTTCGTGCTTGTAAATCACTTGTGATTAATGGATACAAATTTATTATCACTGAACGAGCAAGAAACATGAGAACACAGCATAATGGTGTTATGCTAACTACCAAAACAGACTGTTATGCAAGTTCATCAGATACTAGACCTCGTTCTAAAAATGTTGCTTATTATGGAGTCATGGAGAAAATAATAATTTTGGATTATTACTCGCATGGTCGAGTCACGATGATGAAATGTCAATGGTTTGATTCAATGATGAGGCAAGGCACCTTTATTGATGATTGTGGATTTCGAGTTGTTGACATGATTCGTACTCTTTCCACTGATGAACCATATGTATTGGAATCAATGGTGAAACAATTTTTTTATGTCAAAGATCATCATCATCCTAAATTCTGTGTAATTATTGAAGTAAATCCCAGACATGTTTTTGATGATGGTGATGATGAAGTTGACACTATCCCTACTGCAATTGGAAGCAATCTGTTTATTACTTATGATGATGCCAATAGCTCAATTGTCAGAGTTGATTGTGAACCCGAAGTTGTGGTGGGAAATATATAGAATCATATAGTCGTGTTCTCACCTACATGTTTCACCTACATCATTCAGAGTGTGTATCCTAGTACTTACCTTCAAACCACCATAAATGTTCCTTTACATTATGTTTTTTTATCAGAATGGTTTTTTCTATATTTTTTTTGGGTTACACATTAGTTATCTATTTATAATTACTTCCATATTTTTTTTCATTGCAGTAAATGACACCCATTGAAGAGAGGCGACGGAAAAAGATGATAGATAATAATCGTCACATGGTACAGATGGGTGTTCCTCCACTCATCCATATTGTGAGTATTTTATTTCAAATATAAATATTTCAATAACTTATAATATCATGTGTTTACTTTTGTGTTAAACTTTTTTTTAGGATAGACCCCTTAGATGAAAGATATCTGACGAGGAGCCTGATATTGCTCCCAGTAGAGAGGCTGGGGGTAGGAGGGGGTGGTGTCAGAGATGGACGATCATCTAGTGGTCCCGATACTGAGGCCGGTGGTACGGGGGCTCGTGGGGCGAGAGTTAGACGATCCACTACCATAGACATATCTTCTTCGCCCCATTTTGATCATGGCGTGTCTTCAGGGACACATGGGATATTTAGACCTCTGATGTTTACACTACCAGTTGGCCAGACGTCTATGTCATCATCTTTTTCTTCTGGTTCATTATCTCTGAGCTATTATATTCCACCTTCTACGACTCATACTGTGACACAGTATGTGGCTGAGGATCGTACACTGAGGGACACTCCACCCGTATAGGATATTCCTTCAGCTTCTGCACATCCAGTGACACCCATTGATCTGACTACCACAGGTATATTTATATAACTCTATCAAATTTTTATACCAAAATTTATTTTATTATAACTTGTACTGATATTATTTTTCTTTAATAACATATTCATCTACAGATAGGAGGCATGGGAGGGGGCATACTCGCTTGCGTGTGGTATGGAACTGCCAGACATAGTTGATGGTTAAATACAATGTTTATGGACAAATGATTGAGAAATCTGAGCAGGAATGTTGGGGTTTTTTGGCGACGCTAGCCAAATACTCCGATATCATTCCGATCAGCCCTCTCTCTGGGAGACATCTTCCACACGAAGTCAAAGATAACGCGTGGGTACAAATATGGGTAAAAAATCTATTGGATTTAATGTAGTATTTTTTTGTATTTATATGAACTAATATATTGGGTTTCATCTTTGTTTTAACTTCCTTGATGGCGAAGGTGCACGAACAGCGTGTTTAAAAGAGTTAGGAGAGCTTTGGAGAGCTTATAAGCATGACCTGTATGTTGGCTGGTGTGATAGAGTGGGCACGGAGTTAGAGACATTACCTATCGTGGATGACTTCCTGATAGAGTAATATCGCCAAATGATTACCCATTGGACGACTGCCAAATTTAAGGTATTAATCTCATTTGAGGTATTTAAATGAGAGTTTTCATATTTTCCATTAATATAATATTAGTTATTATTAAACATTATTTAGGAATCTTCTGAAAAAAAACAAAAAAACATTGATTCAAATCAATACCTCCACACTTTGGGGCGCACAACTATGTCAGATCATGAGAGGTAGCAGGTACGATATAGTTGTTTATAATTGTTTTAGGACTTTCCCTTTTTATTGTTTCATACTTAAATTATGTGATTTATTTAATATTGAATATATGATTATACTTGCACTTTATATTGTTTAAATGTCATTAAAGAAGCACAAATTGAATATTGAAGGACGTATCCCTCGATCAAAATTGTTTTTCTCGAGTAGAAGAAAAAAAGATGGAACTGCAGTAAATTAATCAACCCAAGAAAAGATTGTAAGTTTTAATTTGTTTATTTAAAAGTTTAATATCTATTTTTAAATTTATTAATCTATTAATATTTTTAATAGGATTCTTTAGAGGCTCTTGATGCCTAGAAGTCTGACAATTTTTGGGCCACACGATCATTTATATCAGGTTTTGGGAGAGGAGCACTCTGGTCGAGTACGCTGCTGACCTGGTAAGAATATAGTCCCGACGAGGTATTGGTCCCCTCTAGGAATCCATTCTAGTACCACCGAGTTGGAACAGGTCAAGCAGCATGCAAGATAGTCTGATAAAAGGGTCACATATTTGGAAGTACAAGTTCAAATAAGGGACAAAGAATTTATGAAACTGATGAAATCTTTATCTTCATCACTTCCACCAGAGGCTAGTATGGCTTGTCAGACATTTATGTCATCGATGGGTGCATTATCCAATGCACCAGGCGGAAGCTCTAGTGGCAGCCGAGATGATGATGTTCCTGGCGATGAAGAGGATGCTGAAGAGGACGAGGGTGAGGATGAGGATGAGGATGAGGGTGAGGATGGGGTTGAGGGTGAGGATGGGGCCGAGGGAGAGGATAGGGCCGAGGACGAGGATGAGGCCGAAGATGATCATGGGGACGATGACGAGGATGTCGATGAGGATAGAGATAGTGGTGAGGATGAGGCAGATGATGATAGTGGTGATGGTTATGGTGATCAAGGGAAGATTGATCCATTAAATTTTTGAATTCTGTATAACTCTATATTTTTGAACCTGGTTTCCACTCTGGGGTTTTCCTCTGCTTCATAGGGATGTTGTTATCAGATATATTTGTTTCACTTGATTATTATTGTATGATTAGTCTACTACCTAGACCTTTAGTATTCCTTGGTACTGTGATACCCATTTTTCTATTTTGTTTTACTTAGCTTTCTTAGTTATCCATGTATTTCATGTTTATGTAATTTTCCCATAGAACTGCATTTTATGTCATTTATGCCTGATAGTTTTATGCCTGATAGTAACATGCGTGGAATAATCACATGAAAATAAATGTGGTTTTCCAAGTAGTAATTGTACATTATTGATTATGTTCTTATTTTTGTGTTTTTGAAGTGAATCGTGCTGTTTTTGAATTTCCATTCTGTTCAGGTGATGATTTCTATTTTAGTAATGGTGGATCTTATGGGAATTTTGGGGATGCCAACTCAATTCTGGAATGTTAATTGAAGTGTTTCCAAATTTATCATACTTAATGTTTTAACATATTTCTAATACATAATTATGAATTTCTTATTAAAGTGTTTCCCTATTAGTCATACATAGTATGTATTGTTATTTTTGAATATTACTATATCTGCATGTAATCTTATTTCATGAATGATAGGGTGCTGAGGGAAGAGGTTGGGCAGGGGGGAGGGGAGGGGAAGGGGCTGCTGGGTGAAAAGGGTGGACAGGAGGGGGAGGGGCAGGGGGCTTCTAGAGGAAAAGGGTGGGAAGGGGGGAGGGGTAGGGGAGGGGAGGGGCTGCTGGGTGAAAAGGGTGGGTAGGAGGGGAGGGGTAGGGGCTGCTAGAGGAAAAGGGTGGGCAGGGGGGGAGGGGAGGGGCTGGGGCTGGGCCGGTTAGAGGGGAGGGCTGGGTAGGGGAGGGGAGGGGAGGGGCTGGGTGATGGTAGGAGGGAGGGGGCTGCTGGGGGAAAATTTTGGGCATGGGGGGGAGGGGGATGATGGTGGAAAAGGGTGGGCAGGGGGGAGGGGAGGGTAGGGTCAGGGGGCTTTTGGAGGAAAAGGGTGGGAAGGGGGAGGGTAGGGGAGGGAAGGGGAGGGGGAGGGGAGGGGAGGGGCTGCTGGGTGAAAAGGGTGGGAAGGATGGGAGGGGCAGGGGGCTTCTGGAGGAAAAGGGTGGGCAGGGGGGAGGGGAGGGGCTGGGGCTAGGCAGGTTGGAGGGGAGGGAAGGGGGGGTAGGGAAGGGGAGGGAGGGGAGGGGCGGGGAGGAGAGGGGAGGGGAGGGGAGGGGCTGGGTGATGGCAGGAGGGAGGGGGCTGCTGGGGGAAAAGGGTGGGCAGGGGGGAGGGGGATGCTAGTGGAAAAGGGTGGGTAGGGGAAGGGGAGGGGAGGGGCAGGGGCTGCTGGAGGAAAAGGGTGGGTAGGGGGGAGGGGAGGGCAGGGCAGGGTAGGGGGAGGGGAGGGGAGGGGGCTGCTGGATGAAAAGGGTGGGCAGAAGGGGAGGGGCAGGGGGAAGGGGAGGGGAGGGGAAAGGGTTGGGCAGGTTGGAGGGGAGGGCAGGGAAGGGGAGGGGAGGGGAGGGGAGGGTCGGGGAGAGGAGGATGATGGAAGGAGGGAGGGGGTGCTGGGGGAAGAGGTTGGGCAGGGGGAGGGGAGGGGAGGGGCTGCTGGGGGGGAAAGGGTGGGCAGGAGGGAGGGGAGGGGAGGGGCTGGGGCTGGGCAGGTTGGAGGGGAGGGTAGGGAAGGGGAGGGCAGGGAAGGGGAGGGCAGGGTAGGGGAGGGGCTGGGTGATGGCAGGAGGGAGGGGTTACTGGGGGAAAAGGTTAGGCAAGGGGAGGGGAGGAGAGGGGCAGGGGATGGGCTGCTGGGGGAAGGGGCTGCGTAGGGGGGGGTCTGAGGTGGGAGGGGGAGGTGCTGCATGTTTCATTGATTTTTTTTCCTTTTATTATTTTAAATGTATGTTACTTCAGGATTACTATTTCAATTTGTTGAGAATAAATTTTCCAATCTTGTTCCAATATAATTTATGCTTTCTATTGTTGCTTAGCTGTGAAGATGCGTGATGGAAAATTATTCCGGGAAATCCAAAGTTTGGTTATTATGAAGTTCAATGTGTATTTTTTGATGGGTCTTCTCTTAAATAAAAGGACAGGTATCTTCTGCTGGGATTTATGATATGAAGTCAGCACGAAATGGTTATTGCTGAAGTGTAATCTCATTT
>CAUJRU010003437.1:0-47746 GCA_963277665.1 Viscum album | reverse complement strand
GAATATGGTTCCATTTAAATAAATTTTTTAGAGCATTTTTTGTAAACAAATTCTATCAATTAAAATTGATCATTCCATGTTCCACCACCTTCAAAAACATATAATTTTAAGATATCCTCTATAATCACTATATTTATCTATGAATTAAAATTAATTTATAGATTATATTCCATAATTATCTTCAGCTGCATCTATGTAACCTTCTAAAATCCCCTCTAAATTCATGATGATAAATAAGAGACTAATGCAAACACTATGATCATAGTCATCCCATACAATCACACAATTTCCCAATCAAAGATCATTCACAAATCACACAATAAATAAAACCTTTCAATTTTTAATAAATTATAAAATATTGTTTTCAAATGATAGATATACCATTTTTAATATAATCCTCTTGCTACCCTATATAATCTATAGAATAAATCCATAATCTCTTCATCCCATAGCCTTGCCGGCACCGAGTGTAGAAGAAGGAACATAATAAGTTTCTGTTTTATGTAATTTATCGCCATATATGTCAAATAAAAATGATAAATAATGTAATGAACTTCTATATATATATATATATATATTCTATATTTATTTTTTTATATTATTAAACACCTTGGTAGACCGCATGTTCATTTCCCACAATATAGAATGAGTGTCCCTCATCATCATCTCTCTTATTAAATAAGGGACCACTAATCTTCCATGAATATAGGGAACATCTCATCAATATATCAGAAATTCAGGAATAAATTTTTGTACATCCAACCATAAAAAATCTTGATAAAATATTTTTCACACTCTTGATATACCTTTAATTTACCTTGTAATGAGAACACAATCACCATTGGTGAACTGGACTCATAAAAATGAATCATAATCAATCCCACCTACCCATATTCAATTAATGTAATAACCATCAATTTATATTCTGATTTAAACTATCCATTTTTAAATGTTTTATTTATAGTAGATTCTATGACAACATTATCTTTTCTTGTATAATACTCTATCTTAATCACGATACTATATAGGAAAAAAAATAAGGACTCAAAAAAAGAATCATGATTAATTGGGATAAGATACCCACAAACATATTATAATTAATATATAAGATAATTATCATAATAAATAGTTAGCTTCATGAAAATATCAATTGATAAAATGCAAGTGATAAATGCATTTTAGTAGTAGGGAAGTTCTATAAATTATGTTGCGTCTAGTGAGAGAAATAATTATATACTATATCATTCATCATCAACAAAGTTCCAATGGATTCCCCCGAGTCAATAAAATATAATACCTACCCAATGACAAGTTCAATAAAATCCATATTTAGATGTTATTTCAATAACTTCATCTTCTGTATGAATGTTTTTTCATGTTTATCTATAAATTTCAACATTAACCCATTCTTTGTATCTGCTTTTAATGGCACAACGAATAGTGAAATGAACAGAGTGAATCATATATTGTAGACAACCAATTCAAGGAATCTATAAATATTATATTTGTTACCTTGTCATTACCACGCAATAATAGACTCTACCATCTATATATTATTATATATTCATGCCTTAAAAATAACTTTCCAAATGAAATACGCCACCATGATCCAAAATATGCATTTAATGATATTGGAAAAAATGGGATTCACTTGAAAAAATATAATGGTGTTTTGAATCTGAGTTTAGTGTCTAGATATATTAGGATACTATCAATGAAAACTACATCACCGGTTTCATTTGTTGGTGAAAATCCAAATTATTATGAACACGAGCACCCATAGTGAATTTGGTATCCTAATAATTATAAAATATTATCATTAATCTCATACTGATCTAAAACATTTTCATTTTTATGATCTCTGTAATGACCCAGAAATCTTGTGGAATTTTTTTTAAATACATAGGATTTTTACGAGTCCAAAAAAATTTACGGCACTTGATTACAAGGCCCTATGTGCACGGAATAAATTTCAGATGTTTTGTTCGGGTACGTTAAGTAAACATGTGAGCGGGATTTTTTAACTTTTGAAGCAGTGCTCGGAATCGAATTCTGAGGGCACTGATGAATTCGCAGCATCGGTGAATGCTTAGTGAGACATACACAGTAGTTTCATTCTAATGAGAAAGGATGTTAGATTTTGGGGTTTTTAAGAATATAGTTAAAAAAATATATTTATCTTATGTTTATTTTGGTGGTTAATACTCAAAGGGGAGGTTGGATGTGGGGGCCACCACACCCTAACATCCCATGGGAGGTTATATTGGTGGGGCCCACCCGAGCATAATCTCCCTTGGAAGGATAATTATAGTGGGAACCACCTGAGCATATTAACTCCTTGTACTCCCCATAAGTGGGGGAAAACTCATGAACTCCCTCATTAATGTTCCACTCCAATTGAATTAATTAATGGATCATTAATAAATTAATTTTTGAAATCTTTTTAATTCAATCCAATAATTAAATAACTGAAAAATATATTATTTCATTTTGGTTGGCATGAATTCAGTTGGTGGAGGCTTGGAAGAACTTGGAGATTTATCATCCCAATGATGAACGCCTCTTCATCATCCATCGAATAATGAAGAACACCTTTCTTTGATCTTTAGTTGGGCCAAGAGAGGATTCGACCATGAAGAATGCCGTCTGCGACTTCGTCACATCCGAACGATCATTTGCCAATGATTGATGTTCTCATCATTTTCTGAAATTGACGAAATGATGCTGCCTTTCCGTGACATCATCAACGATCAACATCATAAGAGGTAGGGGATTTGAGAGGAATTTATTACCGTTATTCGTCATTCAATTTATTGTTTGAGAATAGTCGATTAATATCACCATAACCAGGAGGTATCAGACCACATGAACATGGCCCGAACCTTCTACTTGGTTATATCTCGTTTGTTGATGATGATGGTGGCCCAAAGGCATCGCCAGAACAATTGTCCATGGAGGAGCAACATGATCAGCGTTGGGCTGGCCGCGAAGAAAAAGATTGGTGGAGAAAGGTGGCAGGCCAGGCCGCCAGAGGGGCATGGCTTCATCGCGCCACACAGGTGGAAGGGCCAGGACAAAGAAGGCCGCAACAGCTGGACGGTGGGAGCGGCGTCGTCTAGCTGCGCGGAGGTGGTGGATGCCACTACCAGTCCTGGCTTTGGTGGAGGTGGCGTGTCGACGTTAGGCCACATGGAGCAGTAGGGAACCGCGATCGGGGCTGACCGCGGCGGAGGGGCGGCTGGCTGCTCAACCTGCTGGGAGGAGCGGGACCCAGCAGGTCCTACGTGAGCTGTACCGGTGCCACCTAGCACCGGTTGGGACTCCACCCAACATCAGAGCCATTTGGGAGCCAAGGGCGCTTGACTTCCCCTCTGGTCGCGGCCAAGGCGGGACCCCCGGGTCCCACAGAATACCGAACCGACATTTAGTGCATGATTCATTCAGAAGGCATGGGGTGTGGCACCCCCATCCCCACACATGGCCAGCCTGGCCACGTGGGCCGCCAGCTAGCCGGGCCATGCGGGCCACACGCTGGGCCACGCGGGCTGCCAGTCCGGCCGCGTGGGCGGCAAGCAAGCCAGGCCACGTGGCCCGCCAGCTTGGCCAAGCGGGCCATCGGGCCCGGCCACCCTTTTAGTCTTGGCCGCCACCTCGGTTTGGTCCGCCTTCATGGGCAGGGTCAGACCCGTGGATCAGGTCAGACCCGCGTACCTGGTCAGACCTCAGTCTTAACCCATTTGACCAAAACACACATTTTCAGCCATAATGTGGGCTACGTGTGTCCGATTGATGAACCATCTACTACGACAGAAAGTATAGGGATAGACAGTTCTTTTGGAATATCCCTCTTTAGGTTTGAACATAATTGGGGTAGGTCAGGCTTGATTGAACCTAAAATACAACAGGGACCCTGGGATGAAAATGCCAAAAACTCACAGACCGGGCGTCCGATTGACGCGCCATTAGTTGTGTTGATACCCATATGATGAGGTGGATCATTGAGATAATTCTTCATGGAACATCGTGAATGTTGGGGAATATACTTGTAGCTTGTGGATAAGATCCTCCTGGAGATGAGCGGGTGGAGTTCGAATACCTAATAGATGTATGAGACCCGACGAATGCTGACCATTCGACTCAGAGTGTTTCGACTAGCCCAGTAGGAAGCGCCTCTGTGTGACGTGACAGAACCAACAGTGGGGATCACCTTTATGTGATGCAACAGACACATGGTACACAGAAGAAGGTGTACCTTAGCAGGCTATGAGGGGGAGCACCTCTGTGTGAAGCGATAGACCCATAGTGGGGAGCGCCTCTGTGTGACGCAGCAGACCCACGGTACTCGATAGGAAAAGTACCACAACAGTCCAGGATAGAGGGAAGGGCCTCTATGTGATGGAGAATTCCCACAATACTATATATAAGAGGAGTACACTAGCAGTAAAGGTTTTGATAGTTCAACTGGGGATGTTACTTATTACTAACACTAGAATAAAATCCTGGTTTGAGCTGAGTCAATGACTTTTGTTATTTCCTCATGATTGAGATGGGTTTTCTGATCACTTAGGTATATGTATGGGAATATACCTATGTGATAGCTATATGTTGATTTCATACTCTGTGTTTTATCCTTGGTAGATTTGGATAGACAATGGTGGTCATGGGGTCCCTATTGAGTATTGTTATAAAGGCCCCTGCACGAGCTATGCCTGCACCTCGTTGTGTTGGTTGCAGACGACAGACAATTCTAACTGAGGATGAGAGCATCAGGAGAGGATGATACCCGGAGGTGGACCATACGACGTTTCCGTACTTAGAGGTGAATTTCAGATGTGAGGGCTAAGGAGGCTATCTGTACCTACCCTTCAGGTAGGATCTGTGGTGGACGATCTAGGATTTTCTTCCATGTTTAAGTTGTTTTTACCTTTTTAGTTGTACTTGTACATTGTAGTTGGGCTTGTATTCCAGCCCCCTTATATTTTAGTACTATGTTGTGTATTTCTTTACTTAGTGTTTTGTTTCCAGTTTTGTAATCTGATGTGTTTTTTACCGTTATAAAGGAAATACCTTCCCAGTATAGGGATTTATGCCTTTGGTGCTAGTCTCCAACCCCTGGCCTATGGATGGAGGGATTCGAGTAGTTATGACATGGGCCCTGGGGGATGGGTCGTGAAAAATTGGTATCAGAGGAGTCGGTTCTACTAGGGAACATAGGACTCTCATCTTTCTTTTATATGGAGCAATAGTGTTAAGATTACTGAGTGTGGTTTTCGGTTCAGGGATTCCAGTGTTGGTGTGATGACCGACGTATCCATACTCCAAGACCATGATTTATGATTTCCGACATAGTGCGTGAAAACACTGATTTCAAGTGTGATTTATTATGATTTATGTAAGTATGCTCATTCAGGTCAACTCACCAGGTATAGTATTTTGATCGTGTCACATCTGTTTCATTCAGGATGCATCCAAGTGGATGGCCATGAATAGTTCTGAGAGTCTTACGAGATGACATCCCACCAAGCGTTGAGGCCTTGGTCCAGGGCCCCATCACAGTTGAGGAACCAGAAGTACTACTCCCCTTTGGTCCACCGATGCCACCAGCCCCAACAACATATAGTGCACACCACTTGAGCATGTTGCACGAGTTCCAGCGCCAGAGGACACCTAGGTTCAAGGGCGAGACAGACCTGCAGGAGGCTGAGGATTGGATGGAGGCTATGGTAAGATTCTTCAGGGTGGTAGGGACACCATCAGACCTCATGTTGATCCTTGCTGCAAGCCTCCTCTAAGCAGTAGTAGGCAGTTGGTGGAGCATGATGCTCTATGTGCATGATGAGATGGCACATCTCTGGGCAGACTTCGAGAGCTTGTTCCAGGAGGATTTTGTTCCAGCCAACTTTCAGGCGTTTTGGATATAAGAGCTACTGCATCTACAGCTACTAAGCTTGATGGTGGTGCAGTACTCATCGAGATTCACCGACCTCTCATGCTACTCAATGGATATGGTACGGGACCAATTGTTCAGGTCCCAGACCTTCGAGCAGGGGCTCAGGCGAGATATCAGGGCATCCATGATATCCCTTAGCATCCTGACGTAGGATGAGGTGTTAAATTGATCCCTCATAGTGGAGAGTTTCAATATTGAGCTGTCACTAGCAGTGAGACCCACTACTAGTCATTTTTCATTTGAGTCTTCTACATCTGGTAGTAGACACATGACACAGAGGTCCAAGAGGACCAGACCCACGGGTGGACGACCACAAGAATTAGGATCGGTTGTGTGGGAAACTCTGGGCAGTGGATTACCTACCAGGGGAAAGCAGTGCTACTTGTGAGCGAGCAGGGTCACATGGCACGTGACTGCCCAACCCACAATTCATATGATCAGCAGACTGTTGAGATACCTCCCAGGCAGAGGCATAGGTTTGATCGACGCGTTCTGCAGGGAGGAGGTGGATGTGGCAGAGGATCTAGCCATGTAGCTGGCAGTGGGATACATTTTGAGGTGTTACCTCCACCACCACCAGGAGGTCCACCCCGATGACAGGGAGCAGGTGGATAGGAGAGAGGTCAGCTTCAGGTAGTTGAATCCTATGATCACGACACTCCGGAGATGATTCGAGGTATCGTCTGTTTCTATTCCACCATTGATGAAGCACTTATTGACAGAGGTTCCGGTCACTCTTTCATTTCCACTACTATCGTTTGGAGCTCGAAGATTCCGACGGAGCCGTTGGCTCGATCCTTATCTCTAGAGACTCCTACGGGAGCTGATTCTATGATTACGCACTTCTGGCAGCAGTGCGAGCTTACTTTAGGGGGAGAGAGATTCGGCTGGGATCTCCTAGTAGCGTCGTCAAGGCCTTACGACATCATCATGCGTATGGAATAGTAATCTATAGTCCATGCTCAGATTTAATGTATTAGGCGCAACGTGTGGTGTGTCCGCACGGATGGGACCAGGTTCACATTCACCGGCGAGAAGGGAACCTTTACACCACAAGATAGACTTACTCAGATGAGGGTGTAGCCGATTACCCACTAGTTGGCTTGTCTTATCCTTAGAGAAGTTGATGTGGAGAGTCTAACTAACCCTATAGTGGTGTACCATTACACAGATGTTTTTCTTGAAGATGTCCCAGGACTACCTCCTTGCAGAGAGGTTGACATCTACATTGACATGCACCCCGAGACTGAACCGATATCTACTCTAGCATATTGAATGGATCCCACTGAGCTTCGTGAGCTGTAGGTACAACTGGAGGACTTGCAGGGGAAGGGATTCATATTACCCAGTGTTTCTCCCAGGGCAGCCCCGATTATGTTCTCCAAGAAGGAGGATGGGAGCTTGAGGCTTTTTGTCGACTACCATCACCTGAACCATGTAACTGTAAAGAACAAGTACCCACCCCGAGCATTGAAATCCTCTTTGACCAGATCAAGGGAGCACGATTGTTCTCAAAGATAGATCTTGAATCATGTTATCACCAACTCAGGGTTTGAGACGAGGATGTGATGAAGATGTCCTTCAGGTGTCGGTATGGCCACTACGAGTTCTGGGTTATGCCTTTCAGCATAACCAACTCTCCCGTAGTGTTCATGTGTCTAATGAACAGGATCTTCCAGACATACCTTAATCTCTTTGTCATGGTCTTTATTCACAACATTCTGATCTATTCGACTACTGAAGAGGAAAATTCATACCATTTGCAGGTAGTACTGGACACACTCAGAGAGCACCTGAATTATGGAAAGCTCTCGATGTTCCAGTTTTGGATTATAGAGGTTCACTTCTTGGGTCATGTCATCAAGGATGATGGTGTTACAGTGGGTCCATCGATGATTGAGTTGGTACTTTCTTGAAATCCACCCAGGTGTGTGACCGAGGTATGGAGTTTTCTGGGATTGGATTGATAATACCATAGATTCGTTCCAGACATCTCTAGAGTTACAGCATCACTATCAGCCTTGAGTATGAAAGGTAAACCCTTCGTATGGTCAGAGAGATTCCATCAGAGCTTTCAATAGATGAGGCATAAGCTGACTAGTGCCCCCATCTTGACGATCCCAGCGTATGGCGTAGTGTACGTAGTCTACTATGATGCATCAGGGACCAGAATCGGGTGTGTCTTGATGTAGGAGCGAGTTGTGATCATATATGGTTCTCGACAGCTGAGATAGCATGAGAAGATCTATACTCCCCATCACCTGTAGTTAGAAATAGTGGTTTTCACCTTGAAGATGTTGTGGCACTATCTTTTGGGAGAATGTTTTACCGTGTACTCCGATCACAAGAGTCTCATGTATATATTCTGTCAGAAGGACCTGAACATGAGACCGTGATGATGGCTTGAGTTCCTCTAGGACTATGACTTTGAGATAGTCTATACTCCTGTGAAGGGGAATGTTGTTGCAGATGCACTCAGCAGGAGGACACGAATACTGCTTCTAAGAGAGGTGATAGAGCAGTTATCTGCCTTACATATCTCATTGTGGATAGATATGGATCATCCTTACATCAGTCCCTTACAGTCACTCTCCACTTCTTCAGTGAGTCAGGGAGGCGTAGTGTGGGGACGCTGTCTACGAGACATAACATACTCAGTTATCCACAGGGCTTGACACTTGTTGAATTTTATGAAGGTAGGGAGCATGTCATCTTATTCAGAGGTCGTACTATGGTACTAGTAGAACATCAAAAGGAAGTGTTGATCGAGTTCTGCACTTCCGCTCTTGTGGTACATCCAGGTGTGGAGAAGATGTACAAGGACCTCCGACGAAATCATTGGAGGTTAGGTATGAAGAAGGTGGAAGCAGAGTTTGTCTCTGAATTACACACTTGTCATCAAGTGAAGGTGGAGAACCAGGCACAAGTAGGCTTGGTTAAACCCTTATAGGTCCCAGAGTAGAAGTGGGATGGGATATCCATGGACTTCGTGATGGGTCTTCCATGTAAATCCAGAATTCAAGAATCGATTTCGGTGATCGTTGACTGACTCACCAAGTCGACCAAATTCTTACCGATAAGAGAGCAGGGCTCAGTAGAGAGCTTGGGACGTCTCTATGTGCATGAGATTGTGTGTTTATATGGTGTACCTTCTTCTATTGTCTCCGAACGTGACACATGGTTTACTAACCAGCTATGGAAAGGGTTGTAGGAGGCTTTTGGGACAAAGCTTCACTTTAGCACCGCCTTCCACACTCAGACAGATGGCCAGACTGAGTGGACCATCCAGTCCTTCGAGGACATGATTCGTGCATGTGTCCTCATCTTCTGTCGCAACTGGAAAGATCACATACCTTTGGTGAATTATTCATACAATAATAGTTATCACCCCACCATCGGTATGGCACCTTTTGAGGCCTTTTATGGTCGACCTTGAAGATAACCACTATGTTGGACAGACCCAGGGGAGTGAGCACTAGTGGGACCAGAGATGGTGCAGGCTACTACGGAGAAGGTGCAAATCATCCAGGAGTAGATGAAGAATGCAAAGAGTAGGAAGAATTTTTATACTGACCGGAGACGGAGGCCTCTAGAGTCCATGGATGGTGACCATATCTTTCTACAGGTCTCACCTCGATGAGGTCTATAATGATTTGGCCGAGGTGGAAAGTTGTTTCCATGATTCATCGGACCGTTATAGTTTCTCAGCAGAGTAGGAGAGGTGTCTTACCCATTGGTTCTTCCACATCAATTGAACCGGGTGCATGACGTCTTCCACATATCTTAGCTGAGGAGATACGTGCATGACCCTTCACTCATCATCGACCATGTTGTGATGGACATTGATGATATTGAGACATTCATGGAGGTTCCAGTGTTGATTGAGGATAGATAAGAGCGGGACCTTTGTGGATGGTCAATACCCATGGTGTATGTTCGTTGGAAGCACGAGAACCTCCAGAAGAGCACATTGGAGAGGGTGGCTCAGATGCGTACCCAGTACCCCCATTTCATCACATAATTCAATTTATAGATTACAGATATGTGAAGACCTTAGGTGCGGAGAATATAAAGACCCGAAAATCCACAAAAAATTATTACTTAAATGCATGGGATTTTTACGAGTCCACGAAAATTTATGGCACTTGAATATGAGGCCAGGTGTGATAGGAATCAATTTCTGACGTTTTTTTCAGGTACGTTCAGTAAATGTGTGAGCGGGATTTTATAACTTTTGAATTGGTGCTCGGAATATAATTCATAGGGAATCGTAGAATTTTTAGCGTTGGTGAATTCTTAGTGAGACCTACACCGCAGTTTCATTCTAATGACAATGGAAGTTATATTTTAGAGTCTTTAAGAATAAAGATAAATAAAAATAAGTGTAGCATGTTTTTAATTTAGCGGTTAAAATATCCAAGGGGAGGTTGGAGGTGGGGACCACCACACCTTAACCTCCCATGGGAGGTTATGGTGGTGGGTCCCACCTGAGCATAACCTCCCTTGGGAGATTAATTAAGGTGGGGACCACCCGAACTTCGTAACTCCTTGAACTCCCCATAAGTGGGGGAAAACTCTTCAAATCCTCTCATTAAAGTGCCACTCAACTTGAAATAATTAATGGATCATTAATTAATTAATTTTTGAAATCATTTGATTTCATTCCAACAATTAAATAATAGACAATTATATTATTTCATTTTGGTTGGCATCTATTAATTTGGTGGAGCCTTGGAAGAACTTGGATAATTATCCTCCTAAGGAAGAATGCCTCTTCAACGTCCATCGAAGAACGCAAACACCTTTCTTATATCTTCAACAGTGCCAAGAGAGAAGGAGTCGACCACGAATAACATCGTCCTCGACTTTGTCACCTCCGAATGCACATCTTCCAATGACGAATATTCTCATTATTTTCCAAAATAGACGAAACGATGCAGCCTTTCCGTGACTTCATCAACAATCATCTTCAAACAAGGTAGGGGATTTGAGTGGAATTTAATTCCTTTCATAATCATTCAATTTATGGTTTGAGAATTGGCGATTTATATCACTATAACGAGGAGGAATCGCACAGAAAAAACACAGCCTGACCCTTCCCCTTCATTCTATCTCATTTGTTGATGGCGGGAGTGGAACAATGGCGCCACCAGAAGAATGGTTCGCGGCAGAGCAACGCGACCGGCATCCGGCTGGCCATGAAGTGAAAGACCGGTGGAGAGAGGTGGCATGCCGGGACTCTGAATGGGTGTGGTGTTGTCACGCCGTGTAGGTGGAAGGGTCGCGGCTAGGAATTACGCTGTGATCGGATGGTGGGTGTAGCACTGTTGTGCCACACAAAGTAGCTGGGAACCGCTGCCATGGTAGGCAGCAGCAGAGGAGCAGCTAGCCACTCAGCTGATGGGAGGAGCCGGAACGGTGGCACATGGCACTGGTTCAGACTCCCCCCAAACTGCAGTGTCGTTCGGGAGCCAGGGGCACGCGGCTTCTCCACTGGTTGCATCCAAGGAGGGACCCCCGAGGCATGTAGAATACTGAACTGGTGCTTAGATCTTGTTTCGTTCGGAAGGCGGGAGGGTGTGGAACCCCCCCCCCCCACCCACAGGTGGCCTACCGGGCCACACGGGCAGCCATCCAGGCCACGCGAGCTGCCAATCAGGCCACGCAGGACACCCCCTCGGGCCTCCTTTACAGTTCGGGCTGTATTCACAGACCGGGTCGGACCCATAGGCCGAGTCGGACCTGCGGGCCAGGTCAGACCTCAGTCCCATCCCGTTTGACCATAGAATGCCTTTTCACCTAAAACATGGGCTATAGGTGTCCGATCAATGAACCGTCTACAGTGACAGAAAGATTAGGGAGAGACGGTTCTTTTGGAATATCCCACATGAGGTTTGGACCCTGTTGAGTTAGGGTTGAGTTGGATTGAACCTATAATTCAACCGGGCCCCCCGAGATGGAAATGTCAATAACTCACAGATCGTGCATCTGATTGACGCAATGTCTATTTCATTGAGACCCCTGTGACGTGGTGGATCTTTTAGATAATTCTTCGTTGAACTTCGTTACAGTTATAGAATCGACCTGTAGCTCATGGATCAGATCCTCCCGGAGACGAGCGAGTGGTGTATGGAGACCTAGAAGCTTTTTGAGACCTGACGACTGCTGATCTTTGGACTCGGAGTGTTTTGACTAGCCTAGTGGGAAGCGCCTCTATGTGATGCGACATGCACATAGTGGGGAGCACCTATGTGTGACGCAACAGACCCACGATACACAATAGGATGTGTACCTCAGCAGGCTATGAGGGGGAGAACCTCTGTGTGACCTGGTAGTCCCATAGTGGGGAGCGCCTATGTGTGATGTAGAAGACCCACGGTACTCGACAGGAGGAGTACCACAACAGTCCAGGATTGTGGGAAATGCCTCTTTGATATGCGGAAGACCCACATTTCTCTATAGAGGAGGAGTACAACAGTATCCAAGATTTCAATAGTTTGATTGGGGATGTTACTTACTACTACCCCAAAAAGTAAATCCTGGTTTGAGATGAGTCAATGACTTTTGTTTTTTCATAATGATTGAGATGGGTAACTTGATAACATAGGTATATGTATGGGAATATACCTATGTGATGGTGATATATTGATTTCATACTCTTTGATTTATCCTTGGTGGATTTTTAGAGAGCTTGGTCATCTCAAGGTCCATACTGAGTGTCGTTATACTCACCCCATCATGGGCTATGCCTACACTTCATTGTGTTTGATGAAGACGACGAACAACGCTGACTGAGGCCTAGAGAAGCAGGATTGGATGGTACCCGGAGGTGGACAATACAATGTGTCGGTACATGGAGGTGAATGATGGACGTGGAGTGCTGCGGAGGCTATCTGTACATACCTTTCAAGTAGGATCTGTGGTGGACTATCCAAGAGGTGCTTCCATCTTTCAATTTTTTGTCCCTTTTTAGTTGTACTTGTACTTTACAGTTTGGGTTGTATTCCATCCCCTTTACTTTTCAATACTCTGTTGTATACAGCTTTACATAGTGTTTTTCTTCCATTTTTGTACTATGATTTGTTTTTTTATAGTTATAAAGTCAATTCCTTCCTAGTTTGGGGATTTACTCCTTTGGTTTTAGTCACAATCCCTTGGCCTATGGATGGTGGGCATGGGGTAGTTATGACATGGGCCAAGGGGGACGGGTCCTGACAATATCCACCAAGACAAGAAGTTTATTGTAACTAGAATGAATATCTATATTTTAGAACCATTGAACCCCCTTTTTCAATCATACAAGTCCACTATCTGTGGAAATTTGTACTATATATTCATCATAATCAAATTCATCTTTTTTTAATAAACACTAATCCAACGAATTCCATTTGAATTCCCAATGAACAACATTGGAGCACCCCAAGAATAATTTCATTTCCTAATAATGAACATCATATCTAGTTACTAAAATTGACTAAAATTATATTTCTACTCATTATTTTCATTTCAGTAAGGTATTATAGATATAATATGCTTAGTAAGAAGATGTTATATTTTTTTCTTAATCCATTTATCAAAATGATACCCATGAAAATAATCTTGAAATAATTTTTGGCATAGTTCATTTATGCTAGGAAAAGATGTTAGAGTCACTATATTTCCTAATATAAGGATATTATCATCCAATATGACTCTAATGGTTCTAATTTTACATGATTCATTCCCTACTCTACAAAAAATAATCTACCATTCACTAATCATGACGAAAAACATTCCCTTAGGCATAACTAAGGATCTTAATATCAGATTACATTATTTGTAAGAATTTTTACAAGTCAATTAGTTTATACCAAGGATTTTATAAAATCCATTAATCTTTATAATTTTGAATTTTCACATATTCTCATAGAAAAAATTCACTATGGAATTTTCTATGAAAATAAGGGTATGGTAAACAATAATTAAAAAAGGTTAATCAATAGAATGAAAAAAATTAGATAATTTATCAATGAATTCCATCCCAATAATAACCTTAGCAGATATAAATGATTGGGAAGTAGTTTTAACAATGAATTTTACAGATTGTGAAGCTGTTATTAGGATCATAAATTCAATAGTTGAAGGTCTCATTCAAAAATCGCCTTTATTTTGGTTATCCATATAATGTAATTTTTTAAGACATAACACTTGAGGATTATTAATCATCTAATTTTAAAACACAAGTGGATTCTACACATTCTATGGAAACTCTCAACTATTACTTTTTCCAAACCTCACAAATCCCATATAAATAACCTTTACACAAAAGTAAATAAGATTTCATTCCATAATGGTGACAATTTTTGAGAGGGTTAGTAAATTATTTGAAATAATTCACCATATATGCATAGTTGTAAAACATTTTACAACTATGACACTATAAATAAGGTGTATAACCGTTTTTTTATCAAACTATTATACACATCCATGAGAGATGTATGAAAATTTCTCCTTGTTATTTTTAGAAGATATAGTAATGGTATAAATGAAAAAACCAAGAGTCAGTTAATTGAATCTTGAATGAATACCTATATCTTCTTCATCCATAATTCCCATATGAATAATAAAATCATTACAAATAACCTCAAATTAGTTTTTCAAATCTATGTTCATTGCTTGATATTTCAACTCATATAAAAGTAAAATCTAAAAATATTCTGCAATATACACCTCATTCCCTTATAAAAATAGTGAAAAATTATAATCTTGTTGAATCTTCCATAATATGATGATATTAAAATCGCCCCAATGTATAACTCCATGATCTCCTAGGCATGATCTTGCTTCAGTGTATTATAAAATATATCCTCAAAAAAATGATCCTTTGTGGTTTCTGTAATCAATCCATAATATCATATATTATGATTAATAATCTTCATCTACCTTAGTGTAAGTCCCATGATATTAAAAGTTTAATATTTTTCCTTATGATCTTTCAGAGTCTCCACATTGTTCAATATCCTCGTAATATGTTTATATAGTCTTTATTATCCGAGTGGAATCCTGTTACAAATAAGTTTAAGGATTTTATATTTTATTTTTGTTAGTATATATTTCCATTGACCATTGTAAACCTCCTATCTATGTTGTAGCTATAAGAAGGATTCCATGTTGGATAAATTATATAGAATGAAATGTTGGAGAACCTAAGAGATCAAGACAAACTACACCCTCCATTATAATAGGTGGTGTAATAGGATAATACTCCATTATGGGAGAATTCTATTCATCTTCTGTTGTATGTTAAACAATATTTATCTAATATATAATTTACTCAATCAATAAAAAAAAAATTTAATTTTAAAAAATTTGTCTAATAAGGTTATTTACTAGTTTACGGGTACAATCAATGTAAATAACTATAAATGACTTATTCTATGTGCATACCCGTAAAATGAATGGACAATACTTGTATCACTACCGAAATCCATATCAATGTATCTAGTAAAAAAAATTTGATGGTGTCATACTTATGTAATAAACATAGAATTTTATGTTTCATGTAATTAAATATAAGTAATAATAAATCAAAATAGAAGAAATAAAAAATTAAATAAACATTAAATTTATTGAATGCTATAAAAAGAATGAACCATGTATGATTTATGTAATCCTCTGTGGCTAATCTATATTCATGAAAAATCCCAAAAACCTATAAATTAGGGAACCAAAATAAAGTGCATCACCCAAGGGGAATTAAAATAAAGTTAATGATGATCATCAATAACAACTATCCCTCTTTCCTAGAAAATAAAAGGGATAATATACAATGATTTACTACAGTGTATATATTCCCCCTACCCAAGTCCCATCAATCATATCTTCTAACAACGATGATCCTAATACTAAAAAAAGAACTGAAACAGGGTAGTCCCCATATTCAATTTGGTAACATCCAAATAGAAATCATCACGAATTTGATGGATTACCACATAACATCATGTATTCATCCCCATAAGAAATATTCATTAATCTGGTATAGGGATGATAAATTGAATCCTGGGGAGACGATTGTCATTGTAATAAAAAACAATAGGGAATAAAAAATAAAAATAACGATTAAATGAAATAAGGGACATCAATAATCAAGAAAATTATAGCATAAATGATATGTGTATCATCATATGATATAGAAATGTGACATGTCAATAATTCAATAAACAAATATATAGAATACCTCTACCTGTGTATGATCATTGAACTGAAGAGGGGAGAAAACTGTGTAACTTGTGATACCAAAAATAACAAATTTTTCTCATTGAAATCCACCCATATTTTTATTTTTCACCTACTAAAATTACCACCATTTATTCTTGTCCAATGAATTTTTCAGAGATTATAATTTATATATAGGAATAGATATTCAATAATAAGATTTTAGTAAAATAAATTTAGTGAACCATCAATAATCATTAGTATAATTCTTAAATATACATAACATTATCACAACACTGTAAACAACATGGAAACAAAATATAAAGAACCAGGAGTGATAGAAAATGATAGAGGTATGAGAATATTGACTGTACCTATAATAGGCCCATACTAAATGAAATGTCATATGTTATCATAACGTACTAATCCATCCAAAAAACATTACATATCTCCAATAAAGGGACTACCATTACACATTCAAATGAAATAATAATATTTAACCAATTCACTAATCCCTTTTTTAATACACATTATGTGTAAGAACAATCTACCATCTATAGGTTAAACAGTCACTTAAAATATCATCCAAAACTCATATCTCTATGTAATTGAGTCACAAGAACCATTCAAACCATTTATGGTAGTAACTAGTCCCCACATTTAATCTCGACCACCCAAAAAAATGTATAAAGAAAAATTATATGTAACAAAAATCTACAACAACTGAGTTTAAAATCATGTAATGTCATGAAAGTTTAATATATCAAACACACATCAAAATGAAAAATGTACCCATCATAGGTTTCTTTGGGATATATACACAAACCACTTGTGAATCTTATAAATAATAAGATTAATAGTGCTACACATAGACAAAAAAATCATAACAAAGGCTCATATATATATACCATAAATGGTATGTACTACCCACTAATGGTTTTTTATTACAAACATTAAAAATCACCGTTTGATGACCCATGATTTTAGATCATTTAAATTAATTCTATATTTAATACCGTGTGTCACCGAAACATCTGAATAACAAAAAAACTCAAATAAAATATACAAAAACATATTAAAAAAACAAAATAATAATTAATTACTATATAAAAGGACCCTAATCTAATAAAATATTTTTATACTATTATTCACTTTGATTAATACTTGATAAATGGTTCATTTTGAAGAACCAGTTTAATATTGGGTATAATATATTAAATAATAAAATAAATTGACCAACATAACATGTTTATTATAATATGTAATATTTTAGATTTAAAAATGACTATTTTAATATTAAATTATTTTTTAAATTTATATAAAATATGTCAAAATAAACTTTATTATAAGGAAATATTCAATAAAATAATTTTTCTTCATATTTTTTTCTTTTAAATATTAAAATTATTTATTTATAAAACATGAAGTTTATAAAAAAACATTTTTAAATTTATATTATTTAAATTAACATAGGGTTATTTTTTTTGATTTTTCATAAAGGATTTATTTTTTTGTGATTAGTGGAAAATAATAATTTTACTAACTACATGATGTTTTTATGATTATTAGTATTTTAATAAAATACAGAATTATAGAAAAATTTACACGGAAAAATATAAATATTGGAATTGATTTTATAGTTTAATAAAATTACCTTATTAACACATAATTGATGTCTCCATTATTTTTTCAAAAAAAAATATCTGTTGTAAATAATATATTTGGTATCATAAAATTACATTTTATTACATTTAATAATTTAATCAAATAAACTTATACAAAATTCTAATTTATTCTACCCAAATTCTATAATAATTTTTTTGCAAATATAATTTATCATGTAGTGGTAAAAACAAGGAATAATGGTGAATACTAATAATGGTAAAAAAAATTGTATCCTATGATGTAAATGGATAAATATGTTAAAAACATGATTTAATTGATTTTTTCAACAATATGTCGACCAAATCTCAACTACTAAATTTTATTTCTCAATTTTGGATCCCTTATCATATATAAAAACATTACATTATTGAAATGCAGTTGGTATTTCTGATATTTCAACTTATTTTCACATAAAAAGGGGGATCTCATCTCATTAATTTACCTTATAAAAAATATACTTATTTTGTCACAATCTATCCTATAAAATCAACTCCATAAATAAACCCACATTAAAAAAATTTATTCTATAATTAACATCCTTTAATGGTTTGACCCTATTCTCCATGAATATATACCAATTAGTGAGGAATAAATATTAAAGTATTACATCACCTTTTAATTTTTAATTATTTTATTTTTTTTAAATTATTCTATAACAGTATTTAAAATAAATATGTATTTGAATTATTATACATTTATTTTATTAAATATTTACTTTTATTATTATACATTTATTTGTATTATTATATATTTTATTTTATTAAATGGTATTAATATAATTCTCTTATCTAGTTCAATGGAATAAAGAATTGTCAACCTGGATTATTTTTGGACTACAACTTCCAGGGTACAATTACATTTCATTTTTTATTTCACCACTATTTTTCATTTCTGGTAATTTGAATAGTTTTATATGGTAGATTTTATGTTTAGGAAATTATTTTTTTTCTAATATAATAAATTTTAGAACTCATTCATTGTATTATCAAGAAACTATTATCGTTAACACAATCTTTGAATAAATGTTTATGAAGAGGAAAATATTTAATTCAAAATATGTAATATTTTAATATACATTAAATATTCATATATTTACAATTTAATAAATATCTATCAAAATAATAAACACTAAATTCTATCATTATTCCATAAGTGTTATTATATAAAATATTAACCAATTAATAATCCTAGATTAATCAGTTTATTTTCATTTCATTGTAGGTTTGACCACCTGCATAAACAATGTGATAAGATTTCATCACAGTGGTTAGTGAAAACATTATTAATATTATTCTATGATATAAATATATAATTTTTTTAGGTTATTATATATGTAATATACGTCAATATTATACTAATTAATTATGAAAACACAAATCATTAGTTAAAAAACACTAATGAATGGAAATTTTATATTCTATATTCTTGGGTAATGACATAAGAACTAATTAATTGAAATTTAATCATAATTATTTCATATCATTTTATTCATTTATTCCTTTTATTTACATTGATGATATTTGATGGACTAACCCTTTTATAATAAGTAATAAAAAACATTGTTGTAATGTCCTAGATCCATTCATTAAATTTCATTGATTGACTTAAAAGACAGTGCTGGTAAGAAGTAGAAAACACTAGGTTAAATGGTGATTATGAGTTGAAATATAGATGTAGTAGGATCCAAAAATAGGGAATGGACTTCTGGTCATAAATAAATCATTCATGTATTCTATGTGATAGGATTTTATGTCCCAAATGATATTATCTACTTATTTAAATGTTATTAATATTATCCATTCACAAAATATATCAAAAAAAATCAAGCAATTATTAGATTTTTCACATAGTAAACTAAAAAAAGAATATATCATAAAATTAAAAGGGAATGAATGAAATGATTTTACATGAGGTAATGTGGTTTGATGCGATGTGTTTTATTATAGAAATTAAAAAACAATACATTAAAAATGTAAATGACTTATTCAAATTATTAATCTCCACTCAGAAACACACCTAAATGAAAATTTATTCCCTTTTTTTTAAAACCTACGAGTTTTCCCCCAAACTTCCCTAAAGAAAACAATGGTCACTCAATGTATTTGAAGTCACATAAGTTGGGATTAAATCCTATTTCTAACAGTAAATATTTGGGAATCATAAGTGATTTATACTACATTAACTGTGTTTTCTAATTCGATCTTTCCTGATCATACCACATATTAATTTCCAAAAAATTTAGTATTATATCCATGATTCAAAATGGTTTATTTTTTATTTGTTGTCATATTTATTTTTTATGTTCCTTGGATAAATGTAGTTTTATCACAAATGAGGTAATCAGGATCCAAATTTTCATTCCATTCCTTTTCAACGAACAATTATAATTTGAGGAATGGGATTTATTTCGTCAATATTTTATTATTTTAAAATAATATAGTAGTCATGATTAATACCTTTTGGAGATGGTGTAATTAAAACATATAATGTATAAATAGTATAATGAAAAAAAATTAGTTATGGTTGTGGGGATCACATATCATTTTTTTATAGTGATAAAGGTGTTCATTTTATTTGACTAGATATTATGTTAGGTATTATTATAATTATTATCATGTTTTTATGCTATTTTTAGCTTCCTTATTCTGTTAAAATGGATAATGAATATAAAATCAAAAATATATTTCCTATTGATTACGAATTAATGAGGAATAATTAATGAATAGATTTATTATAATAATTTGATAAAATATACTGTATTATTACTGAATTTTTAAATTAAATTTTTTTTTACATATGATTTTTGTTGGAGTTCATAAATTTTATTCATAAATTAATTAGGTTGATAATGATTAATTACATGTTAATAAGATGCTAATTGTTATATATTAATGAATGTAAATCCTTTTTTTTAAGAATTTTTAAATAATATATAAACATGTTATTGTTGATACCATTTGTTTCTAGTTGTTGTACCCTATAATAAATGAATCATATAATTCAAGATTGATTAATAGAAATTTTTTTATAATTATAAATTCTCATCTCCATGTGATCTCATTTTCTTATAATGGATGAATATTTCTTTTTTTGTTCTCTGATAACCAATTTTCATGCAAAGGAAGGATTCCTTATATTAGGGAAATGATTTTGGGTGAAATTTATTTTTCCTCGATTTCTTCTATTTGTTTCTACATGTAAAAATTTATTTTGGAATTTTTTTTAGTATAGAATGGGTGACGATATATGGATGGGGAAACCCTAGGTTGGGGAAGTTAGTTGACATTTGTGATGGTGAAATGCTTATTTATATTCTTTATAGTGACAGGGATGACACAAGGACCCATTAAATGGGTTGAATCAAGGTTGTGATGGAATAATTATTCATTATTTTTTTCAATAAATATGTTAAAATATTGGATGTACAAGTATCTTAATTATCTTCATTCTTCTCCTTGCTGCATGTAGAAGTTGGTCATTGATGTTTATGCATATTATAGATGTATCTTTAATCATTATACTATATTATCCTTTACTATGTAATATTAATGAAGAAAAATTATTTTCTAACATTGGGTTAATTTTTTTAATAGAAAATATATTATTAATTATTAATCGTTGATTGAGTTGAATTGTTCCTGGAGGGCATGGATATCAATTTTTGGAAAATAAATGTCATTTTTTGTAATAATAATAATTAATTTATATTTTATTAACTAAATAATGGTTAAAATATAATAATGTAATAATTAATTAAATGAATTTTTTCTAACTTTACCGTTTTGTATAGGATGTAATATTTATAGTGGCCGAAGTCAGGTGTCAAAGTAGCGATTTCTATAGTTTCACCTAAGACTATTTCAATTCCCAATATATGGATGTGAGATATATTACATCTTATATATTATATTATTTTACAAACTTCTCACCCATTTACATGGGTTAATGATGCTCAATAGAATTTGGGATAGTGTTTTTTTTTTAAAATCTATCTTTTTAATAGTTGGAGGGATAACTACCTCCTCTATAACTAATATATTCTCCTTCATGGATTATTTTGCTTCTATTATATTCTGTCAGTTTCCCCCCTAAACATTTTTTAATGGATTTTATACATTTTGGTTATTTAAAACAAGTTTATTTCATTATATATAATCCAAATGATTGTTATATGTATGGGGTATATGGGCATTGATGGCTCATGGTACCTATCAATGCATATAGAAATTGAAAAATTGTCTTATTATACATGATGTATAACAAACCAATTATATGTTGTGGTTGGAACCAGAATCCACTTTGATATAATATAGAGATATGTAATGTGATGATTATATTATGTGATACATTATTTTCATGAAATGTTAATTCAACCCATATGTTTTCAAGATGGATTCTTGTGAAGAGAGGTGGATTCAAATTTGAAATTTTTTGGTAGAATGAACAACCAGTACGGATGTGGTAATCGGGTACCCATATATTATTGCTACAATGTTAGATCTCTTGTATGTGTAACTTGGTGAGAGATAACAATGTTGAGGATACACAATGTTTATACTTACTTAGGTGGGGATCAAGTTTCACTTATTGTTCACCATTCATTATCATTCATTCTATATTAATTTTCTTGAGTGGATTTGGATAGTATTCAACTATGTATACCAATTTTCATCATCCTACATATATATGAACTATTTTTAGAAAAGTAAAAGTGGGATTTAAATCTCTTTAGTAATTAATAGATCATGGTTTTTCCTGAGCACTTTATGCTTCTGGTGGTCACCATCTCACTTCACTCTTTACCATCCATGGAGGGGTATCATTTGGGGGGAGGGGATCTTTAACGAGTGGTATTAGTGGTTATGGTTGGGGGGATAGTGTGAAATTTAGAGGAATACATGGGTGGGGACTCAATTTGTTCCTAATGAAATGGTTTTATTTGAATGTGATATGTATTCGAAAAAAATATACTATGAGAGACATGGGTATTTAGGTCCCCATAATGTCTGATGCATGGACCCTAATGTTTTATAAGCCTAATAAGTGTTACTAATAATAAGGTATATACCAAGAGAATATGGTGTATTTTCTATAAGTCTTTATGTTTAACATAGAAACCCAATGTAAATAAATTAATGAATATATAAATAGAGAAATATATAAATAAATAATTATAATTCCAGGATCTAGGTTTACAATTCTATAACTTCTTGTTATTTTATAGGAATGTATATAGATCATCATCAACTTCTATTTCACATTGGGGATCTATAATAAGACATTCCATTAGATTGTAGCAAGGTATTGATTGATGGAGACAATACATGAAAGAGGACACTCAAAGAAATTTATTTTTAGTGTACTCAAAAGTATAAGGGATGCAATTATGAAATCATGAAACATGATTGGTTTGAGGTGGCTTGGTTATTTTTCAGTTCAATTACTGCTCATAATCAGCAATGGTTTTTTTAATGGTAATGATTTTGTATATTGTAGTGAGGAAATGGTGGATCTTGTTCCTCAATTATCATTAGGTGGTATAATTATTATAGGATATATTCAATAACTTGTCATAAGAAGAGAATATTTCAATTATAATGAACACAATGACTCAAATGAACCTCATAAAAATTGACAAGGGTGTTCCACTGAATTGGAGTATAAGGTGCATTTATGGAAACCTTTCCATATAGAATCAATTGTATTACAAGATGATGAGGCTACAATAATAAATGTTGTGGAGTATTTGAATTATGATATCAATCATCAGGTCTCCCAATTGATATTTTTAACATTTATCTAGGAGTTGTAATTAGTAGAAATGATTTATAGGGCATTGGCCATAATGAGATCATCGTGAAATTTATATTCTCTAGATCACACAAGATTTTTAACAATGATCTGGCAATCCATTTTCATTGAAGAAGTTACTTTCGATAGCTGGAGGTAGTTAATATCTTTAATATCCGGTTTCTAAATGTTTTTGTATCTCAACTCTATTCCAAGATCATGTTCTTATTTTAAATATATATTCTATGTGAATTAGTTGATAGAGTGCCCCAACATTAAGGGAAGGTATGAATTCCAAGGTGTTATTCATCAGGTTCCATTGTTGGTGAATTAACCTACATTTCCATAAGAACAAGATGATTCATATTGGGATATGTAGGGAGGAAACATCAAAAGTATATGATAAATCTATGATGTATCTCATCAATATAGAATATAACCTTATCGTGGATATATTCTTCATCATGTTTAGATATTCATTGTGGTGGGTATTAGAATGTTTCATTCCCTAGTGTATCCAGTACCAAGTGATTCACATGTCATTAGAGGTACAAATTGATTTTTTTTCTACTATGGTTCCTTCCTTGATTGATTTAGCAGCAACACACTCTATCATATCACCATCCATGGTCAGTTATAAGAGACATGAGTGGTAGATACTTCATATTCACTTTTTTAATACTCTATCATGAGGTTGAGCATATATATTTGTTTTTTATAGATTCTATGTGTTATTTCTAGGGGAGAACATCTATTGGGATTAAATATGAAGTTTATGGACTCAACCATATGAAATCAACCTCAGTATGGACTAGTTGTATTTAGGGATGCCTAATACGCATTTCATAAGGGGTACGTAACGTTGGTGATTCCCTTGGATATTCTTCCAGGTTAATTAGGTGAGACATACCCAATATTGGATTTGAGGTATGGATAATACATTTCCTATTTATTATATGAATTGATGTTTAGTTTGTCATAGGTTCATATAATGTTTCTAATTAGTGGTTTGGAAGAGAACTCCACTATTTCCGCTAAGGATTAAGGGGCGTTACCCCCTACCCCCACATGAAAATAGATTGTGTATGGGAATAATTTATATCTTTGATTTTATCTTATATTGATGTATCTGTATAGAATGTCGGTTTCTATGATGGGATATCTATATGTACAAATTGATGATGTTTTTAAGGAATTTTAGGTTAGATAAATAGTCAACATGGGGTAAATCTATTTTTATCTTGATGAAGGATGATGGAAGTGTGTGTCCTTGTACAAATATTCATTGATTTTATTAGGTGATAGTGAAAAATAACTATTATATTCTATTGAAAGAAATTTTTTGTGAACAACTGAAAGCATAATGTATATTATCTATGACTGATTGTTTTTAAGATATCATCAAATATGAGTGTAATATGAGGATGTTTCCAATATCACACTAATATGATTCTATGTGTATTAATAGTTTATTGTGATGTCATTCAGTGGAACGAATTCTATATCCTTATACATGATTTTGATGAAAACCTTTTTCATGGAATTTATTGAGAGGATTGTGGTGCTATTAATTAATCATTTCCTTGTGTATTCCAGAACTATAGAATATTATAAATAGAGTTTTTGTTTCATTTTTTTTATTATTTATCATCATAATATTTTTTGGGAAGTTGTTGAAATTGGAGTTAAGTGAATGTCAAATTTAGTTCTTATGTAATATAATTTCCAATGGATTGTTGTTATGGATCCCTTTAAGATAAAGGAATTTATTTATTTTCAATAATCCAAGATATATTCAGAGTGGTGATGTTCCCTATATATTTCCGTATATTATAGTAGGTTCAAATATTATGTCTCTTGGATTGAAAATCCACTAACATATTTCAATAGAAATAATAAATAGTACATGAGCAATGGTCAATTATAAGAGTCTTTCAAGTGCCTTTAAGATATATGGGTAAGTTTTAAAATTAATTTTTTATAGATATGGTATTTCGGTTTAAGATTTTTAGTGATACATAACATATTTTTTTTTCTTGTTCTATTATAACAATTATAAGTTTATTTATCATCGTTCACATAAATTAATCCATCATTATAATAATAATTACACATACTGTATGGTGTTGGTGGATATCATTCATTCCTTTATTTTTGGTTAAATTACATAATAGAAGAGTATTTTATGGTTATTACTAATCATATGATCCTTAGGAATGTATTCTCTCAGTGTATTGTGAACATTCAACAACACCAGTGGATTTAATTCTTACTGGAGTACAACTTTGAGACTTCATGTCCACGGAGAATGAATAATTATAGAGGTAGTGAACTTTTCAACACATATCATATTGATTCCAATGATCACTCTATATATTTTAGGAGAGTGTTTGATGATCTATCAATGATAATTATTGATATTGGATGCAATAAAGAATCATTTTGTTCTTTTTTTGGTGAATTTTTTATCTTCAATATTGGTAGATGTTGAAGAAGCAATAGCTTTGTGATTCCATGGTGGAGGTATAGAGACTAATTTATCTTTAGTGATGACATTTATGGTTGTATTAATAATAATAATGACCAATTTTGTTCTCAAGGAGGATTTTAATCTCATTGGTGATGGGTGATAGGTTTCTCTCTGAGTATTATATCTCACACGCAGAAGTACATCCTTATTTTTCAATTTTAGACCATTCACTAATATGGAAGATATGCTATCTTGGGCTGATTCATCCTATTAAATGACATATTTCATGATGTTTTTTATTCTGTAAGATGAGTTTTATAAATTTTAATCCCATTTTATAACTCCATCCAAATTTTTTTTTTCAATTGATATGGTATGAAAAGTGATTGACTTCATTATTAGGTTATAAAAAGAATAGGTAGGATTTTATTTTATAAGGACGGATCTCTATATTATGATGAAATGTACCATTTTATGTAAATCATCAAGTCAACCTAAATGTAATTTTTTATGGAAATATTAAGAAGAGTTATTGATGGACCACAGAGTCTCAAGGAAGATCATCTCTATTCACGATTCTTATTTTACCTCTATGATATGAAGAGGAATCTTGAAAATATTTGGCTCATAGTTATATCATTAATTTTCCCTTCATATGTAGATAGATATTTATACATAGGGGACTATTTAGTCTCTTAAATACAAGTAATACTATTATTTATTGTATTTTTTATATTCGTGGATGAGGAACCTTAATTTTCATGAGATTCCTTAAAAATATATATTTCAATCTCACATTTTAATAGAATCCCTTATATATTTTTATATTCCACCATTCTATTCTCTATTTTTCAATGTTAGGGTATGAATTTCATCAATTCATTGGTCTATGCTTTGTTTGAGTATGATAAATATGGGTTTGAATACTTGTGACAGGATAAATGTTGAAAATGATCAATATAATTTTTATTTCAATCACTTATGAAGGACTTTATAGTTTTATGTTAGATTTCATGTGTCCATGATGGTTATTCCTCTTCATGACATGTAACCATTTTTATATGATAGTAATAAAAATCCCTTGTTGGTTAGGCCTCTAGAGTTATTGGCTGGTGTTGGAGTTGTGGCGTATCAAATAGAAATTCCATTACAAATGAGCTAGATACATGACTTCTTCCTTGGGTCCCAACACCATTATTTCCCTCTTGATTATTCAGACATTTATTTCTTAGATGTGGTTGACCTATACTATAATGCTATATTCAAGAATTAACCAATGAGTATCTTGGAAACACACTATAAGATGTTATTTGAACATTTTTTTTCTTTGGTTTATGTCCTATGGAGAAATAGGGGAATAGTGTAGAATACCTAGGAATGTTACTATCATATAAATACTTATTGTAAAATATTCTTATTATTTATCCCTCCTCTTGAAATTTTCCTTCTTTTGGAAGTTAACCATTATCTGTTATATGATATGTTTTCAACTTATTTTATGCGTTGTTGGGGATATTTAACTTCATTTTAGAGGAATATCCCATGGTCTTGTTTTAAGGATCTAATAATTGGTTTTCACAATTTTATATATGGATCCTCTATGATTGTTGGTTGAGCTCATGGGATCTCATGATAATTGAGAGTTATATCATATGGTAGTTTTTGAACATTTCTTCCACATTCATTATGGTGTTGGTTTTAAAATTTCAAGGATGAGAACTATTTGATAAGTATTTAATGTAAGGAAAGAGGTAGTTTTTGACCTTTCCTATTCATATTTTTGATTTCCATTGTTTTCATAATATGTAAACAATAGTATCAGTTCTATTTAAAAGTTTTAATCACAATTTATTAGGTTCACATGATGTGATTTGAAATTTAGATGGGGATTACATTGTGTGCGGATTTAGTGGGATTTGGGTTCATGTACTATATAAAATTCATGACTTTGGTGAGGGAGATTCATATTTCCAATTCCTAATGTTAATATTACTCACCACATGAAGGTAATATCTTGGTGACCCATCAAATTTCATGATAAATGACTCACATCATGAACATGGATTTCAAAATAAGAATTAATTTACGGTGGAGTGGATTGAGGAGATATATTTGTCTATGGGACTTAGTATGAGGGGAATTCATGATTTAAATATACCATAGACATGGTGAATACAAACAATTAAATGAACCTATAAATCTTGAAGTTCCATTGTTTTTTCATACCTTATGAAATTATTCTCAATACTCCATTCTTCGACCGATATTCGAACAAGATTCTTAGAATCCATTTGATAGGGATAAAATCTTGGAATACCTTATCCAATATGGGTAGATATGAGGAGGTTTATACCACATTTCATTTTGTTTATGTGACGTCCTAGTTCCGGAAGCCACCCAGAGGCACCCCGTACCCAGTTGGTCATGTGAACTCAAGCACATTTCTTCTAATGCCAGAGGCTGCTGACTAGAAGTGAGGTCCTTGGGTCTGATAGTGGGGAAACTATGCCCTCATTGGCAGAGTACACAGTGTAAGTAAACAACATGCAACAACAGAAGAAGTAATAATCAATACAGAAATGAACAGTAGAAGACGAAATAGGAAAAATAACAGGAGAACACCCACCCACCCACCCACACACACATATATATATATATATGATGCATGATACATATGTATAGGAAAACATGCAAAAACGTCATGATGCTGTAATAAAAAAGTACTAAACCAATGTACAAAAGAAAACAAGATAAACAGATCCTTAGAAACGCAAGCCCTAGCTTGGTCATGTGCTCTCCAGCTCCATAACATATCATGTACCTGATGTAGACGGGCGCTTTCCCTTGTATATATCTATAGCAATATAATATATTTGGGCCTAAAATCATGGCCCGAACAGGGTGGGAGACTAACTCACAGTAGGAAACCACCGTGAGATACGTTCCTAACAGTTCGTGAATATATGGAAGGTAAAAGTATAGAAGCAATAATCAAGAAAGTACTGAATAGTAAACAATCCACTGTTTCAAGCATCTAATCCACAACTAGGTAATTAGGTACACAAGCAAGAAGAACAAACAGGTAACCTTCTGGGTAGTTCTCAAAGCCCAACCCAACTGGTACACAAAATTTGATAGCAACCCTATTGGAGGAACAAACAGTCTCACCCCTCTCGTACTACTAAAGAATAGACTCTCTGGGGAAGCACTCATCGTCAATTCCCCCTATAGTATGGTATAATACTAAAGGAAATCTAGGGAAGCACTCTACATTTCATCTCCCTGGTGGCCCACATCGAGGAACAAAATACATTCTGGGGAAGCACTCAACATCAATTCTCCATGTGGTCTCTGAAAATAAATTTTAAAGACACTCTGGAGAATCCCTTACGTCCATTCTCTCTATGGTCTACTACAACCAGTTCTCACGGCCCTGTGTAAGTCATACAAGTATAGAAACACGTATCATCCAAATTAAACTTCAAGAAACACATGTCTAGAAGTAGACAGTATCTCAGCATGTCAGAATAGATAATCACACCACCCTACAATACTAGGCATGGGAAACTGGTCATAGCATAACAGGAAAAACTAGACCAAACGGTCATAAATTTATAAGCATGGGAAAAAAACATCCAAAGAATAAAAATTTTCCCAAAACAAATTTAATATCCTTTACAAGAGAATACAATAAAAGAGGGGAAACAATATAAAGGCACAAACCACCTACCACAAAGGTTTTGAAGAAAACCGCAACAAACAAAGAACGCACAAGAAACCTGGTTTGATTCTCCAAGAACCAACCTTAGATCTATTATCCAAACAAGACCAAGACCAAAACAAAAAAATTTTGTCATCCAAAGACTTAGATATACCCAAAACAGGTGTATATATATGAAAACAAATGAAGAGGAGGAGTATATCTAAGTAGATCTAAGAAACCGTGAAATAATGAAGAAGAACGATCACATACCTTATGAAACCAGCATCGATTCTCCAAGAGAGGCATTCAGATAGCCTCCGGAACGACGGGAGAACCTTTTTTGAACATATGAGTATCAAAATCCCATGTTATGGTCACATAAGAGAAAAAACGATCCACTTAAGGGATAAAATGGTTGAGATCCACTTTTTTAGGATCTCACTTATGTGCCCGCTGGGTTTTCTCGCACGGTTAGACAAACTGTGCGCTAACCTAGTAGTAACCACTACCTCATATACCCCTCTCACATGACCTCATCGCACAATCTCTACTAACCTTGGTCCAACCATGCAAGATATACTTCCTTAAACATTTACTATGTACATTTTGGCCGCACGGTTATACAAACCGTGTGCCATCCGTGAGACTCCTCCTTTTGCCACAAAACATCACTCAATGTTCTCCAGACTCGCCCTTTTATCACCCTTTTCCTTAAAACCAAGAAAAACATCAAACAAGGGTCACATACCTTAAAATAAGATCTGGGTTCTTGCAACCTTCCCCTTAAAGAAATATGTCCTTGAATTTTCCTAGAAAGGTGCAGAAGAAGAAACTCTGAATAACTCCATCCATTGCGATCGTACATCAGCCTCCCTCTCCCATGTCCTGTCCTTTACTCACCCATGCAGCCATATCACCCGTACCAGAAGAATAGGCCGGTCATGGAGAACCTTTGTACAAAAATCGACAATCAGAATACGATGCTCCTTGAAAGATGCATCCACCTCCAACTCAACTTCCTCGGGATGGAAAGCATGAGAAGGGTCTGAAAAGTCACGTCGAAGGTGAGAAACGTGTAATAATTCTTGCATAGCCTAGTACCTATATGGTAACTTTAATCGATAGGCAACCTTCCCAACTCTCTATAGAACCTTAAATGGCATGATGTACCTCAGCGAAAGCTTACCCTGTCTCCTAATACTCTTTTGACACAACCTCAGTGTGACACGCAGGAAAACCTGATCCCCGAACATGAACTCTATAGGTCTTCTCCGCTCATCAACATAAGGCATATGATGAGACTATGCAGTATCCATCCTCTTCCGAATCAAATCTATCTGCTCTATGCTCTCCGAAACAAGACATGGTCCCAGCAAAGCCACCTCTCCTACCACCAGCCAATATAAGGATGATCATCATGACCTACCGTACCAAGCCTCATAAGGTTCCATCTGAATAGTTGATTGAAAACTATTGTTGTTGGAAAACTCCACAATAAGTATATGTTTCTCCAATGAACCTCGAAAATCCAGGATGCATGCTCAGAGCATGTCCTCAAGCACCTGAATCGTATGCTCGGACTGGCCATATGTCTGGGAAAGGTAAGTTGTACTCAAAAGTACCTATGTACCCAAATCCTTTGGAAGCACCTTCCAGGCCCAAGAAGTAAAACAAGAATACCTGTATGAAACGATGGATTTCTGACCTCCATATAGGTGTACAATATCTCGGATGTATAACCATCCCAGCACATCAAAACTGAAGGTATCCTTGATCTGCAAGAAGTGAGCATCCTTCGTGATTCTGTCGAAGACAACCCAAACTGCATAATTAACTCTGGGTGACCTCGGCAAAATGGTCACTGAATCCATCACGACGTCATTCCACTTCCACTCACTAATGGGTAACAGCTGCAAAAGCCCTTCCGGTCACTGATGTTCCGCCTTCACCTACTGAGTAGTGGAACACCTTATGACGAACCCTGCAATGTCTCTCTTCATATCTGGCCACCAACACTAACAGTGTAGATCAGATACATCTTGGTGAAGCTAGGATGAACTACCAAACTGTGGAATGAAAGTCCTGCATTACCTCCTCCTGTATATCTATTGGAACCCATACGTGTCCTTGGAAATGAAAGATCTCATCATCGCCTATGGTCCATCCCGAAATAGGGTCCTCTCCGGACACACTCTTACTTAGGACTAGGCATTCTAAATCTGATAGATTATTCATTCACACTAGATCATGAAGAGTAGTGGTAATAGCTACAGAAGAAAGAAACGTATTCCCCTGATTGTTTTGCTACTCCAAATGCGTCTCAGAGAACAAGTCCATAAGCATCCACTCCCTACTGGCCTCCTGAATGGCATGTATCTTAGTCCTCCTGCTCAACGCATCAGCCACTGTGTTGTCGTTCCCTGGAGTATAGGCAAGCTCAATGTCAAAGGAATTAAGGTATTCAACACACCGTCATTATCTCAAATTCAGATCATGCTGAGTGAATATGTACTTGAGACTCTTGTGGTTGGTGAAAACCAAAAAATGGTCTCCCATAAGATAATGTATACAACAGCATAAACCATGAACAACAGTAGCTACCTCCAGATCATTCGTCGTGTAATTCCTCTCATGTGGCCTCATTTGCCGAGACCCATACGCAACGACCCCATCTCCCTGCTTAAGCACAACTCTCAGCCCGATACTTGTAGCATCACAATAAATAGTATATCTCTTTACCTGCTCTAGAAATACTAGAATCAGTGTTGAAGTCAACCTCCCTTTATGCTCCTGAAAGGCTAAATCACATGAATCTGACCATAAAAACTTTGATCCCTTCTTAGTCATACCTATCATTAGTGCTACTAAGCGTCAAAATCCATGTATTAAACGTCTATAGTATCAATCCATCCCTAGGAAACTTCGTACCTCAAAGACATTCTACGACTGCTACCAAGTAACTACTGCTCTCACTTTCTCTAGGTCTACTGATACTCTAGTCTCTGAGATAACATGACCCAAGAATTGAATCTGATCCATCAAAAAGTGGAATTTTGAGATCATAGCATATAAATGATTCTCTCTTGGTGTACTCAAAATGATCTTAAGATGTGTGTCATGGTCGTGTTGAGTTTGAGAGTACACCATGATATCATCCACAAAGACAAACATGACAGAATCCAAGTATTGATGGAACACTCAGTTCATCAGTGACATGAAAACTCCTGGCGTGTTCGTGTGACCGAACGGCATAACCATATGCTTGTATATACCATACCTTCTCTGAAATTCTATAATAGGTAATCAGATGTTCTAACACGCAACTGATACTAATTGGATCTCAATTCAATCATCGAGAACACTCGGGATCTTCCAAACTGATCAAAGAGATCATCAATAATTGGAAAGGGATATTAGTTATTGACCATGAATGGGATAAACTTCTGATAGTCCATAGAAATCCTGAGAGAATCTTCTTCCTACTTCACAAACAGGACAGGAGAACCCCGAGGAGGTGTACTGGGTCAGATTAAACCCTTTGCCTGCAACTCCTCCAACTTCTTCTTGAGATCCTGTAACTCTGGTGTAGCCATCCTATAAGAAGTAATAGACACTGGTTCCACTCCTGGAACAAGCTCAATCAAAAATTCTACCTCACACTCTGGAGTCAAACCTGAAATGGCCTCTTGAAGGACATCTCTGAAATGATCCACTACTTGAAGAAAGTCTATCTGTGAAGTCCCCTGATCATCATGATACATAATAGCAATCTAGGTTGTAACTCCTCATATTTCATGATGCTCTGGACCCACTCTGCTCACCTAGACATCCCGTTTTCCCTTATGAAGAAATGATATGCCCTATGGTGATATGAAACTCACCCTATGGAGATTAAAAGCAACAATTCCCTAAAAGGAATTATCCAATCCATCCTGAGAATGACATTATAGACTATCATCACTAGGACATAGAGATCCCAAATTAAGTGACATGATGAAACCTCAAGAGGGCACTATGTTCACTGATGCACATTAGATGTTATCATCCCCAATGGAGTGCCTCACATCAAGATATTGGAAAAAGAAAGAATACAGATCCCAAGGCTCTCCATGATAGCAATAGATATAAAGCTATGCGTTTCACCAGTATCGAAAAGACCAGAAGATAAAACTCAAGATGCTAGGATCGTACCTAAAACCATAGAGGGTCCAGGATCCTTCTCTTGATGGGTCTGCTACACTGAAAAGGTCTGGCCAGCTCTACGGCCCTGTGACCCTGCCTGACTACTCAGAGATATTCCACCCTGCTGTCACTGAAAGACTTCTGACTGACCACCACAACCACAACCTCTACCTCGGCCTGAACGGCTAGATGAACACCAGTTCCAAGACTAGTGAGAAACTGTGTAATGGTTGGTGTCCTGAGAAACAACTATTTTATACATTGATTACAATAATGTGCACTTATTATATATTGTTCATTGTTCTGCATGACTATAATATAATATTGTCCTGGAATATTTCTTGAATTAATAAGGTTATGGAAGATCCCTGCTATGATGAGAACCATCAAATGCTATAACAATATTCTTAAATAATGTTTTTCGGTTAGATGACATACTATGATAGGACAAATAGTATACACACCATCATGCGTGAATACTCGTAAGAAGACGAGACTCTATCTCATGGGGTTCGCACTTGGTAATCTCCACGATGGGAGATTATGAGAACAGACCCACCAGTAGTAATTCTACTTGTCTTGGTGTCATCAGAAATTTCTATCTACGACCATTTGTAATGGACCTTAGATTAGAAAATTATCATTAACTAATGTCATGACTCGCGCACTTAGATTTTCTGCCGAAAACTGTCACGTAGACAGTTGGTGGGATGTAGGGCCCATTGGGTGCGTCATGAATGACATCTAGTTAATTGATATGTCGAGGAAGGATGTGTCCCTTCCATATTTATGGAAGTAGATATCTCGGGCCCTTTGACTGAAATAGAATTTTCAAACAAATTCCATGGCCATGGTGGTACGAAATGTTTATTTCTGGAAGTCAATGAAAGAAAAATCAAGCATATGGTTTTATGACACTACCATGAAACCTTCTTGATGAGATATTGATACAAAGGGATTAAATTACAAAGTATGCATTTGTATGAGGTGATACGTCAATGCGACATCACCTTCTTTCTCTTGGGAGCCTTGACCCATTTCTAGACAGTAATCTTGTAATTTAGGAAAGCCCGCCTAATTCCAGTGAGAAAGGGGCCTAGAGGGTCACACACTAAGTTTATTCAAGTATCTCATGTAGAATAAAGATTATTCCCGTATGTGGTTTAATAATTATTCAAGGATGACTAAATAGTTTTAATATTAGAGGAAGAATAAGATAAAACAAGTACACGTTGTGTATCAATGATTACACGCCGTGTAGTTTTATTTTGAAAACAAGTACACATCATGTATTATTAATTGTACACACCATGTAGTTATCATTTTCGAAAGGAAATGAATAAATGAAACCATGATATACATGCCGTGTACATTGAATGTACACGATGTGTAGTTTTAAAGGAAAAAAAGTACAAACCGTGTATTTATTAATACACGTAGTGTAGTTTTTCCATTTGGGATTTTTATGAAATATCATTTTATTAAATGATATTTATTATAATCTGTGTGGGCGCATGTCAAGTAATTAATGGTTTGACATTGGGTTTTTCAAAAGGGGGTTAATGAAATAAATAAAACAAGTAAAGCGTTTATTTATTATCGTAACTCTAAAACCTCATACTCGATTATAAATATCCTCACAATCCCAACTATTTTCCAAAGACAAGAGAATCATTGTGCAAAACAATTCTGAAATATCCCTTCAATGCAATAAGAACCACTTCCTCCAAGAATGCTCCCAAGACTGAGAGAGATCCTCTTCTAGTGGATCAAGATGATCTAAGGCGAACAACACAAAAAAAGGTTTCTCCACGCCAGCACCCAGAGACTCCTTTGGCAACGTCCAGAGATACGAGTTGCACTTGTGGATCACCATTAGAGGAAGTCTACACTTGGTTTCAGCGACGCAACAACGAATCACATTGGAACGTGATCAAGAAAATCAAAGAAGAAAGAACACAAAAAGGTATTTATTTTCAATTGATTAATTTAATAACAATCAACTTGTAACGAACCTAATTTTTGGTTCCTGGAAATTTCTTTTATTTCACTATTTCCGTGATGTGATCCATGGACACTGGCGTTCATCATCATATTGATCATGGATTGATCATTTTTAGTGACAAAAAGCCAAGTGGGAACATCCACCCATGCTCTTCTGCTGCGCCCGGAACCTTCAATAGGTATTAGAGCGAGGATAAAATGATGATTATAGTTATTTAATTTTCGTTGATAATTTACGCATTTATGTTTGATTCAATTCGAAATAAATCTTTCTATAAATCTAAATAAACATGATATGTTCTTCCTCCTTCATTTTAAGATTCATATCACAGAAAAGGCCTTTTAATTTTAAGTTTGATTTAAATAAAAACAAGGATCCCATCCATAGGAGCGTCTCTTTCTGTCTGTACAACACGTGAATACATGGCGTGTAATGAAAACTACACGTCGTTTACTTAGGTTCAACGAACTGCTACTGATCCGCAAAACCACGTCGTGTGAATTGATTACACCTAAGCATTTAACACCCCATGTTGACCATAATTAAATGGTGCGTGGATACCAGAATACACAACGTGTATGTTGGAGCAACAGGCCGTGTAGTCCGATCCGGCCCATGTGAAACCGTGCACAATGGAGAAGCCGCGTACCACGTACACAGGATCGCCAGGCCGGTTACTACGTAACAAGCAAGTACCGATAATGTATAATTTATCTACACGTTGTGTACTCCAAAATTTCTAAAGTAGAGACACTACGGCAAAAAAGGCATTTAGCGGCGGGTTTTTCCCGTTTCGCGGCGGTTTAAACCGCCGCGAAATCGTGCGTCGGGAAACTATTCGCGACGGTTTTCAAAACCGTCGTAGAACGTTTCGCGGTGGTTTTTATCAGTGGTTTTTTTTATTTTTGTTATTTTTGTTATTTTTTGTTATTTTTTGTTATTTTTTGTTATTTTTTGTTATTTTTGTTATTTTTAATTTTATATATATATTTATTTATTTTTCGTATTTATTTATTTATTTATTTATTTATTTTATTTATTTAGTTTATTTGTTTTATTTATTTAGTTTATTTATTAATTAATTAATTTAATTTATTTGTTTTATTTATTTATTTTATTTTACTTATTTCGTATTTTGTTTTTATTTGTTTTTATTTTTTATTTTATTTATTTATTTATTTATTTATTTATTTTGTTATTTATTTATTTATTTATTTATTTATTTATTTCGTATTATTTTATTTACTTTATTTATCCATGCATGCACATCTCATGCACATGCACATGCATGCCCATGCAATATAAAGAAATTCTACGTTTGGTGATATTTGAACCCCTAACCTCTTGCATATTCTCCAAAGACTTTACCACTCCAACAACCTCGCCATGTGGTTAATAAACAAAATTTAATATACTTATATATATTAATTGAAAGAACAAATAATACATTAATAAGAGATATAAACTCAATAATAATAAATAATAAATAATATATAATATATAATATATAATATATAATATATAATATTTAATATATAATAAATAATAAATAATAAATAAGGAATAATAAATAATAATTAATAAATAATAAATAATAAATAATAAATAAATATAAATAACAAATATTAATTAAATATAAATAATAAATAATAAATAAACATAAATAATTAATAAATATAAATAATAAATAATAAATAATAAATAATAAATAATAAATAATAAATAAATATAGATAATAAATATTAAATAATAAATAAACATAAATAATTTGTAAATATAAATAATAAATAATAAATATAAATAAAAAATAATAAATTTCAAATAAACAAAAATAAATTATAAATATAAATATAAATAATAAATAATAAATAAGAAATCATAAATAACAAATAACAAATAATAAATAATAAATAAAAAATAATAAATATTAAATAATAAATAATAAATAATAGATATAAATAATAAATAATAAATAATAAATAATGAATATTAAATAATAATTAATAATTAATAAATAATAAATAAATATAAATAATAAATAAAAAAATATAAAATATAAATAATAAATAATAAATAAATATAAATAATAAATAATAAAGAAATATAAATAATAAATAATGAATAATAAATATAAAAAATTAATAAATTATAAATAAATAATAAATAATAACTAAATAATAAATAATAAATAATAATAAATAAATAAATATAAATAATAAATAATAAATAATCAATAATAACTTATAACTAATAAATAATAACTAATAAATAAATATAAATAATAAATAATATATAATATATAATAAATAATAAATAATAATTAATAATTAATAAATAATAAATAATAATTAATAATTAATAAATTATAAATTATAAATTATAAATTATTAATTATTAATTATAAATTATAAATAATAGATATAAATAATAAATAATAAATAATACATTAATAATAGATATAAAAAATAAAAAATAAAAACTAAAAAATAAAAAATAAAAAATAAAAAATAAATAATGAATAATGAATAATAAATATTAAATATTAAATAATACATAATAAATAAATAAATATAAATAATAAATAATAAATAATAATTAATAAATAAATATAAATACTAAATACTAAATAATAAATAAATATAAATTATAAATAATAAAAAAATATAAATAATATATAATAAATAATAAATAAATAAAAATATTAAATAAATTTAAATATTAAATAATAAATAAATATAAATAATAAATAACAAGTAAATATAAATAATAAATAATTAATAAATAATAAATAATAAATAATAAATAATAAATAATAAATATAAATAATAATATAAATAATAAATATAAATAATAAATATAAATAATAAATATAAATAATAAATAATAAATAAATATAAATTATAAATAATAAATAATTAATAATTAATCATAAATAAATAATAAATATTAATAATAAATATTAATAATAAATATTAATAATAAATAATAAATAATAAATAATAAATAATAAATAATAAATAGTAAATTATAAATAATATATAATAAATAATATATAATATATAATAAATAATAAATAATAGATAATAAATAATAAATAATAATTAAATATAAATAATAAATAAATAATAAATATAAATAATAAATAATAAATAATAAATATAAAATAAATATAAAATAAATATAAAAAATAAATATAATTAATAAATATAATTAATAAATAATAAATAATAAGTAATAAATAATAAGTAATTATTAATAATAAATAATAAATAAATATATATAATATATAATAAATAATGAATAATAAATATTAAATATTAAATAATAAATAATACATAATAAATAAATAAATATAATAATAAATAATAAATAATAAATAAATATAAGTAATAAATAATAAATAATAAATAAATATAAATAATAAATAATAAATAAATATAAATAATAAATATAAATAATAAATAATAAGTAAATATAAATAATAAATACTAAATAAATAATAAATAATAAATAATAAATAATAAATAATAAATAATAAATATAAATAATAAATATAAATAATAACTATAAAAAATAAACATAAATAATAAATAATAAATAAATATAAATAATAAATCATAAATCATAAATCATAAATCATAAATAAATAATAAATATAAAAAATAAAAATAAATATTAATATTAATAATAAATAATAAATAATAAATAATAAATAATAAATAATAAATAATAATTAAATACAAATTACAAAAATAAATAAATAATAAGTAATAAATAATAAATAAATATAATTAATAAATAATAAATAAATATAAATAATAAATAATAAATAAATATAGATAAAAAATTATAAATAAATATAGATAAAAAATAAATATATATATTAAATAATAAATAAATAATAAATAATAAATAAATAATAAATAATAAATAAATAATAAATATAAATAATAAATATAAATAATCAATATAAATAATCAATATTAATAGTAAATAATATATACTAAATATTAAATAATAAATAATAAATAATAAGTAAATATAAATAATAAATAATAAATAAATAATAAATAATAAATAATAAATAATAAATAAAAAATAATAAATAACCAGTTACAAATAATAGATTCTAAATAAATTAAAGTATATTATAAATAATAAATAATAAATAATAAAGGAAACACATGTAAAAGTATGAAAAGACGTGATAAGGGATGAAAAATCATGAAAACGCATGAAAAGGGATGGAGAAGCATGTGAAGAACGAGGCATTAGAAAGAATGAGAACGCATGAAAACTTGTGACAACTCTGGAAAACCCCTTAATAATTCAACAAAATCATCATAATAACCCCCAAAAAACCATTGATAAAGATAACAAGTCATGGAAACCCAAATAAACAGTAATAAATGGAGCAATCGTTAAAACCCGTCAAAACGGTTATAAAGAGACAAAAATATTGGAGTCACATTAACCGAGATACCTTATGATCCGAGAGTCCGTTTTAGATCCGCGACCTGTCAAATCAAAGATCCTGAAATGATCTTCGACCTGAAAGGTTAAAGGGTCCGAATAGACAAGCGGATCGGATGTTACGACCATTTTAAAAAAAGCTGACGGGGAACAGTTGATATAAACGAGGCATTGAAAAACATAACAAACCCGATACCGACTAAAAAGGCCATAACATATGATCTAGGAGAGCATGTGGGAGCCGCGACCAGTCAAACTGAAGCTCATGGAACGAGCTATGATCTGGCAGGTGGAGGAGCCTGAACTGGCATGCGGATCGAAAGTTAGGTCCATTGAAGACATGTTTGACGGGACACTGGTGAAGGAAACTGGGTTCTGGAAGCCTTCATAGGGGTTTCTGTGGTAAAAAAACATGACAGAATGTTGCTTCTGTCGATCTGGCGCGTAGCACTCTTCGCTGGCTTCGATTTGATATGTGGTAGAGCCCAAACGGACTCCCGGAGCGAATATTAGGGCCATTTGAAGTTGGAGAACTTTTTTCAACTCTCTTATAACTCTAATATATTCCGCACCTTAGACTGTCTCATGGTTTTGATTATATGTGCCTCTAGATCTCTTCACGAGCATCGATTTGACTGGTCGTGGCGCTTCAACAGACGCCCGGATCAAAAGTTATTGTCGTTTTAGTGATTTTGGGGTTTCTCGTGTTTTTTTTATTTTTTCATTTCATTTCGTGGCGGTTTTTAATAAACTGCCACTAATCCTTGAATAAAATAAAAAAAATAAAAAAAATTAAAAAAAATTCTAAATTTTTTTGGCATTTCGCGGCGGTTTAAAAACCGCCACGGAATGGCGGCCCGAAACACGTTTAGCGGCGGTTTTAAAAACCACCGCAAAAAAACTACCGCTAAACGGCCATTTTCTTGTACTGAGAAATCACGCCAAATCCCCTGGCATGTACTTTGGATAAACGGTGAAAAGAAATAGATGCTCTGTAAATCTGAACTACACGCCATGTACTTTCCAATAATTTCAACAGGATTCCTCCAAAAGTACAAAGACTTGTAGAAGGGATATGGATGAGAAGTATCTCAAGGAAATTCAGAAAGGAATTTAAGATTAGGAATTAATTAATTATAAGATCATAATTAATTAATTTCAAGCGCGACTTATCTTAAATAATAGAATGATTAATAGAATTTGAATTCTAAATATGCGTAAATGTCATTGCTTCCAATGGGTGATCATGAGCTAGACCAAAGACACTTTTTATGTGTATGGATTAATTTAAATTTATTTAATATAAATTTTTTGGCCTGCGAGCCTTCTTCCAATAAAATGTAGGGCCTGCTTTCCCATGGTTTCTTTAATAAAAACCCATGTAATGGATGATCTCCCAAGCCAAAGGAGACGGTTCCAAATCCGAAGCTGAGGCGAAACAAACACAAGATGATACAAAGTTGGACATATGGGAGCTGGAAAACATGAACCATCACGTTCAAGGAGTTTTCCCTAGGTCAGGGTTAGCTTTTCAAAACCGCTAGAAAATCTAACCAATAGAAGCTCATGATCATGCTATCTTATTTTATTTTTGTCAGATTCCATGCATTATTTATTATATGTGTGTTGTCGTGATCACATAGTTAATGAAATGAACAATCATGCAATGATGGAATAAAATAAAATCCTGACTATTTGTAAACATTATCATAACATGGTTAATCACTTATGAAATCATCAATTAATATTAACATGCATTTGATAATACAAAACTACTCATAAAAGATAAAAATCCCTCAATTCCATAGTATGTAAGACCATGCCTTCCATTACTTGATTAAGGGAAAGTCTCAATAAAACTATGTGTTTGACCAACCCTTGTTGAGACACATAATTTTATAAAGGAAGTCCCTATGAAAGGTTTCAGGTTGACTTAACCATATTACCTCAAGAGGAGTAGTGCTTTCTAGACTTGATGTAATATTGGAGGTAAGAGTTGAGAAAATCCATGTCAGGATTTCAGGATTGGGGAGTCCACTCAACAGATCAAGGAACTGTAAGCTCATAGTTAGCAAAGACATACCTACCTAAATACCTTCAAATAGCTTGACCAACCCTTGTTAGGGTTATGCTAAGGGGAATATGGATCCTTGCCACTATAATGTCAAAGAAACTGGTAATTTCGAGTTCAATGATGAGGGTCATTGGGACTTGATAAGATAGTGGGAGAATTAATAAATTCATTTGTTATTTTTCATAAAATTTAATCAAAAGGTACTGATAAATCTTCACTTTTAATTTGTAGAATCTAAATGACAAACTCATCAACCACATTTTCTCTGTAACCAATTCTGGATAATGAAAATATCCTCACCGACCGTATCTTTCAAGAATGGTTTAGGTCCCTTCCGGTTATCCTACCCCATGAACGAAAGTTTTACGTGATGGAGTCCTGAATTCCTGATCCTCTTATCCAAGGGGCGTGTGATGAATATTTCCTGGTCTATGATAAACATTTGAGCAATGAAATCAACGTCCAATGTTTGATGTTGTCATAAATGTCTAGTGAGATCATGAAGTGTCATGAAGACATGGATACCTAAAACATGCTCAAGCACCTCTGCGTTCTATACCAGGAGAGAAAAGAAAAGAACGATTTGAGATATCTAAAGATCTATTTCAGAGTAAGCTTGGAGAGGGTGACCCATCTGGGCCTCATGTAGTCCATCTCATTGGGTACACTGAGATCTTGGAAGTTCTAGGGTTTAAACTCCCTGAAGAACTGGGTACCGATCTCATTCTTGCATCTCTCCCCCAGAGCATCTCAAACATTGTTGTGAACTTCAACATGAACAACATTGATAAGTCTCTATCTGATTTTCTTATCCTTATTCCCCAAGTTGATAATGACATGAAGCGTGAAAACCTTCTGTCCTTATGGTGAATAAAAATAAAGGGTAGGTGAAGAGCTTTAAGACCATAACTTCTTCAATACCTTACATGAAACCCAAGATCAATGGGGAGGAAAGGGAACATGATGCTGTTTGTTTTGCATGTGGAAAGAAGGGCCACTTGAAGAAAAACTGCTCCAAGCCAAGGAAGCAAGGGGAATCTTCAGGTGTGTTTGTTATCGAGTGTAATTTATCTGTGTCTACTAATTGGGTATTAGATACTACTTGGGGTTATCACATCTCTATCCAAATATAGGAACCAAGTAGATTCAGAAGGATAGACTTGGGTGAGGTGGATCTATGAGCATCCAATGGAGCCAGACTTGCTGTTATAGCTGTCGGAGACTACCATCTCACATTGCCTTTAAGGATGGTATTGGTTTTGAAATTATGTTAATATGTACCCTATGTAACCAAAAACATAATTTCAGTATCAAGATTAGATACTGATGGATTCATCTTCAAGTTTGGATGTTGATGTTGCTACTTTTATAAAGATATCATTTGTTTTGGTATGGCACATTTATATAACATCCTTTATGTGTAGCACTACACAAACCAAGTAATGGAAATCGATGACAAAGTTAATTCACATGACTTATAACACACCCAACTTAGGAATCACTGGATAGGTAATGTCAATGAGAAACATTTGAAAAAATTACATCGAGATGGGTATTTCGATTCTTTTGAACTAAAACCACTTGGTGTACGTCATGCGTGTCTACAAGGCCAAATGACCAAAGCCCCATTTAGTGGGAAAGGTGAAAGGGCTAAAGAGCTTCTAGAATTATTTCACACAGATGTGTGTGGACCATTTCCAGTTGAAGTAAGGGGTGGGATCTCATACTTAATAACTTTTAATGATGATTTTAGTAGAAATGGATATATTTACTAAATGAGGTATAAGTCAGATTATTTTTGTCGGTTCAAAGAATACAAAAATAATGTTGAGAACCATCTTGGTAAGAAGATTAAGAAACTCTGCTTATACAAAGGAGGAGAATATCTTAATCAGGACTTCATTGATTTCTTATGGGAGCTTGGGATTCTATCTCAACTCACTCCTCCTTACAGACCTCAGTAGAATGAGTTAAGTGAAAGGAGGAACCACACCCTATTGGACATTGTCTGATCAATGATGAGTCATGTGAGTCTTTGATTATCCATTTGGGGATATGCATTACAAACATCAGTAGACATACTAAACCAAGTACCAAATAAATCGATAAATGGTATTCCATATTAGTAATGGAGTTGACACAAATCCATGTTATTGAATTTACATGTGTGGGGTAGAGAATCATTTATTAAGGCCTCTTCATGTAAAAACATGCACCTCAAGTCACAAAATGTATCTTTATAAGATATCCCATGGAAAAAAAGGGGATATAACCTATAAAACCCCTCAGACATAAAGGTTACAGTGGAAAGAGATGCCATATTACTTGAGAGGGAGCACATCTCCAAAAGGGATAGTGGGAGAGAGATAGACTTCGATGAAGTCGAGGCTCAAGAGACACAGGAGTTGGTAAAAAACAAATTCCACAAAGCCCCGTGGAAGAACAATATGTTCAAGAGACACAAGAACTGCATTAGAGAAAAAGAGAGGTGAGAAAAACAGAACGATAAGGTTTTTATGTCACTAAGGATGTAGAATCATTATTGGTTGACAATGATGATCCTCTTACCTACAAGGAAGTAGTTCAAGGCACAGACGTTTCCAAGGGGAAAAAAGACATGAATTCTGAAATGGATTCCATGTGCCAAAACAAAGTCTGGATTTTGGTGGATCCTCCAGTTGATGTAAAGCCGATTGGTAATAAATGGGTATTCAAGAAGAAAATGGACATGGAGGGACGGTCAGCACCTATAAGGAACAACTAGTTGCAAAAGGTTTTAGACAGCGTCATGGAATTGACTATAATGAAACTTTTTCACTGGTTGCGATGCTAAAATCCATCAGAATCCTATTGGCCATTGCCGCTTACTATGAATATGAAATTTTGAAAATGGATGTTAAAATAGCATTCCTTAATGGGAACCTCCAGGAAGATGTCTACATGACACAACATGAAGGGTTTGTGACTCAAAAGGAGGCCAACAGGGTATGCAAGTTGCAGAAATCCATTTATGGATTAAATCAAGCATCAAGTTCATAGAACACTTGTTTTTATGAAGCTGTAATAGAATTTGGCTTTGTTACGAAAGAATGTGACCCTTGTGTCTATAAAAGGCTAAGTGGAAGTGCAGTCGTTTTCCTAATTTGATATGTTGATGACATATTACTAATTGGAAACGATGTACATGTCTTACAGTTAGTTAAGGCATGGTTGCATAAATTCATATCCATTAAAGACTTGGGCAAGGTAGCATATATTCTTGGGATCAAGATCCATCTTGATAGATCCATGAGAATGCTGGGCCTGAGTCAACATACATACATTGACAAGACTCTTAAGAGATTCAATAGAGAAAAATATAAGAGGGGATTGTTGCTAGTGTCACATGGTATTCATCTTTCCATGAAAAAGTGTCCTCAAACACATGAGGAAAGAATGAGAATGGAAAGGATCCATTATGCATCCTTTATTTGGTCAGTCATGTATTCTATGGTATGTACGAGGATGGATGTTGATTACGCATTATGTGTGGTAGGAATATATCAAGCTGATCCCGGAGACCGCCATTGGATGGAATTCAAGACTATCCTTATGTATCCGAGTCATACTAAGGATATGTTCTGTGTTTATGGTGGAGATGAGGAAGTAGTCATTAGAGGACATGTAGATGCTATTTTCCAAACTGATCAAGATTACATGATGTCACATACTGGATACATCATCAATTATAATGGAGGAGCGTTGAGATGGAATAGCTCAAGGAAATGTTTGGTGGCAGATTCTATAGTGGAGTACAAGTATATCGCATCTTCTGAGGCATCTAAAGAAGAAGTATGGATGCGAAGCTTAGTCCAAGATATGGATGTAGTATTGAGAATTAAAGATACTGTCACACTCAATTGTGATAATACTATAGTGGTGGCACTTGAAAAAGATCCAAGGTCACATCAGTGGATAAAGAACATACATCAGAAGTATCATATCTTGAGGAATTTTTCTCAGAGAGGTGAAGTTGCAGTGAGCAGTATTTCCACGGAAGACAACCTGGCAGAACCCTTGACTAAAGCCTTGACTCAGTAGAAACATGTTCTTCATGTGAGGTCTAGAGGACTAAAGGTCTTAGGAAGTTGGCTCTAGACCAAGTGGTAGTTTTTAAGGGTTGTTTTCCTTAGAAAAAACTTTTTTGTACTTTGATTACATGAATGTTCACTTATTATATATTTTTCATTGTTCTGCATGACTAATATAATAATGTCATGGAATATTTGTTGCATTAATAAGTTCAGGTCAGATCCCCTCTATGATGAGAACCTTGAAATTCTATAACAATATTCTTAAACAATGTTCTACTCTTAGATGACATACTATGACAGGACACATAGTATACAGACCGTCATTTGCGAGTACTCGTATGAAGAAAAGACTCTCTCTCATGGAGTTTGCACTTGGTAATCTCCAATATGGGAGATTATGAGAACAGACCAGCCAGTAGCAATTCTACATGTCTTTGTGTCATTTGACATTGCTATCTACAAGAGTGTGTAATGGACCTTAGAATAGAATATTATAATTAACTCATGTCATGACTCGTGCACTTAGATTTGCTGACATAAACCGTCACGTAGACAGTTGGTGGGAAGTAGGGCACGTTGGGTGGGTCATGAATGAAATGTTGTTATTAGATAAGCAGAGGAAGGATTTGTCCCTTAAATATTTATGGAAGTAGATATCTTGGGCCCTTTGATTGAAATAGTACTGTCAAACAAATTCCATGGCCATGGTGTAACAACAAGTTTATTTCTGGAAGTCAAAAAATGACTGATCAAGCATATGGGTGTATGACACTACCATGAATCCTACTTGATGAGATATCGAGACAAAGTGATTAAATTACATAGTATTCATTCATATGAGGTGATACGTCAATATGGTGTCAAATTCTTTCTCTTGGGTGCCTTGAGTTGTTGCTAGATAGTATTCTTGGACATTAGGCAAGACCACCTAATGCCAACGAGAAAGTGGCCTAGAGTGTCCCACACTAAGTGTATTCAAGTATTTCAAGTAGAATAACGATTATTACCGAATGTGGTTTAATAAATATTCAAGAAATCCTAAATAGTTTTAATATTGAAGGAGTAATAAGATAAAAAGTACGCGCAATGTATCAATGATTACACACCGTGTAGTTTTATTTTGAAAACAAGTACACGTCATGTGTTAATAAATTTACATGCCGTGTA